>PVHP010015538.1:0-37284 GCA_004024765.1 Zapus hudsonius
ATGATGACAAAAGCCTGGTGTTACCTGGTAGGGACAAGTAAAGCATGACTGCTTCCCAACTGCCAGGATCGTAAGGGGTAACCAATGACCCAATTTCAGGAAGTATAATATTTAGCATTAACTGGTATAAAAATGAAATTTGATGGTGACTTTTCTTAGATAAGTATTACAAATGCTAGGTAAAAATGTTTGCTGTCTGTAAAAATATTACCCTAAAGTCAATTAGAATATATTTTTTGTCTATACTGGTTGTATAATGGAATTAGTTACTATAGGAACTTTAAGATTTGTTTTGTTTTGAGACATGGTCTTGTTATATTGCTTAGGCTTGCCTGGAATTCACTATATAGCTCAGGTCTTGAACTTGTCATCTTCCTCCCTCAGCCTTCCAAGTTCTGGAATTACAGGTATGTATCATTGTGCCTGATTTTCTTTAAGTTTTTTTTTTTTTTTTGAAACTTTTACACTATCTCTTATCATGTAAAAGTTAGTCTAGGCTGTGTCATTCACATCACATGAGCTCAGAACGTGGGGACACACGACTTATGTTTGAGGTGGCCAAGCTTCATTCATCATCCCTTCTATAATGCAATGAACATTTGCTGGAAAGCTGTCCCCTACAGGCTCATGTATTGTGGACTCGATTGACAGTTGATGGGCTTTGTGAGGTGACTGGATCCTGAAAGTTGTTTTCCAGCCAATACATTAATCCTTTGGTGGCAGGTGGTAAAATGTAGGAGATGGGGTCTAGTGGGAGGAAGTAGCTCACTGTGGTTGTGCCCTGAAGAGATATATCTTTTTTAAAAAAGGTTTTTAAAATATTTTATTTATTAGCAAAAAAGAGACAGAGAGAGAGAGAGAGAGAGAGAGAGAGAGAGAGAGAGAGAGAGAGAGAGAGAAGGGGATGGGCACACCAGAGTCTACCCACTGTAAATGAACTCCAGATGCATGTGCCACTTTGTGCATCTGGCTTTACACAGGTACTGGGGAATCAAACTCAGGTTGTTAGGTTTTGCAGGCAAGTGCCTTAACCACGGAGCTATCTCTCCAGCCCAGATATATCTTATCTTCTGCTCCTTCCTCTTTCTCTGTCTGCCTCCTAGCCTCCATGAAGTGGCAGCCTGTGCCAAAGGCTCTTCTGAGATGATGGTCTGCCTCACTTTAATAAAGAATCTAGCTGACTGTGGTCTGGAACCTGGGAAACCTTGACACCGAAAATCTCTTTCCTCCTTTCAAATCGTTTCTTTCAGGAATTTGTCTTGGCAGCAGCAGTAGCAACAACAACAACACCCTGACATAACAAATGATTTTCACAAAGGGAAACAAAAGCAATTCTTATGAGGAGAGGTTTCTCTATGCTTTCGATGTAGGTGAAATCAACAACAAAGAAGTCAGCAACTTGTGAACCTATGCACTGGAAAAGTCACCTAATATTTGATTTTTGCACTGCTCTTTATGTCTTAGAGTAAAAATATCTTCCCAAAACCAAGCAGTTGCATATATATATATATATATATATATATATATATATATATATATATATATATATATATATATATATATATATATATATGGTAACTTTTACACTACCTCTTATCATGTGAAAGTCTAGGCAGTGTCATTCACATCACATGAGCTCAGAACCTGGGGACACAAGACTTATGTTTGAGGTGGCCAAGCTTCACTCATCATCCCTTCTATAATGCAATGAACATTTGTCGGAAAGCTGTCCCCTACAGGCTCATGTATTGTGGACTCGAATATATATATATATATATATATATATATATATATATATATATATATATATATATATATATATATATATATATATATATATATATATATATATATATGAAATAGTTTTTAAGTAGCTCAGTATTAATGTCCAAAATGAGTGAAGCTGCTATAACAAGATGTAAGAGCAAATGCCTCAATATGAATATACCAGATTGAATGCCAAAGGAGCTGGAATAAGTTAATGGCCACATTTATCAAAACATAATTTGAGTTTGATGGTTATTTATGGGAAAAGGAGAAGCATGAATAAGAGTGATAATGATATGACTCAAGTAAAATGTATTTTAATTTGTATTGTTATGACTAGAATTTCAGCCATTTACAAGTGCTTTATCATTTCATAATTATTCTTCATATATTTGAATAAATGAGACAAGGTAAAAAGCGAGAATATACCAACACAGTCATAGGCAATTTTTTTCTGCACTCAAATCATTTAATGCTCCTCTTTCTTTGTGTGCAGTGTCGGAATCAAAGCCAGGGCCTTGGACTTGCTATCATCTTTTCCATCACCTCAATGGCTTTTTGTAGAAATAAACAGTCAAGGACTAATTAGTTGGAAAGTATCTAACAAAAAGTCTCTAAGCTTTGAAATAATAAACAATAGCTGGTTTTAAGTGTATTTATATACATGTAAATAATTAGCAAATTCATGATGGTGAAGAAGGGAAACACAGGAACAGAATATTTGGAATACCTTATTTTATAACCCTCTTTTTTTTTCTATTGCTGATATCTTTGTAAGGGAACAGAAGGTCTTTTCTTTTGTCAGGAGTTCATAGCTGGGATCTCTTTGATGTCACGTGAACAAGAATATTCAAAGAGTTGGGTGAATATATATATATATATATATATATATATATATATATATATATATATATATATATATATCTTGGCTAAGGTTTGACAAAGAATGGCAATACTGGGAAGATATGATAGGAGGAAACGAGTGTCACCTAATAAACTATAAGTAAACCCTGTTTCTTCAGATTCTTCTTGTTTCTGTGTCCTCAGAGAGCAGGATGTCCAGGTTATAGGGATATCTATGCAATGAAAGTCTTAGGACCCGCTTCAGGGGGGATGGGTAGAGGAAAGCCAGAGAGTAACCTTCCTAGATTCCATGATCTGCCTTAGACCTACTTTAGTTGAGAAGGGTGAGGGGAAGGGAAGGTAATCTCCCTGATTCTGCTGCTTTATCAGATGCTAAGATGCTATATTTAAAGAAATTTGTCCAAACCTCCATCAACTTCAATCTTCTGAAGTATTTTTAGAAACAAAAGAAAAGCTAAAGCTTTTTTGCCATGTACTGAGCAATGGAACCAGTGACTCAGGAAGATGCATAGGAAATCTTGAGAGAGCATGAGATGACATTAACAAGCGCAATTCACACATAGGGTGAGCCAGCCACGAGCCCATAGGGAGAGTGAGCAAGCAACAAGGAAGAAATCACCGGATACCCAGTCTACCTCCCTTTGGCATCTCCACATGAGGATTTAAACTACTCAGTTGCTCTGCTGCTTTAGGACTACTTTTTCTACTTAATCCCAACTCTCACTTTAAGAAAGCAGATTCATAGAAAGACAGGGCAGGCTTTGCACAGTAAGTACCATGCAGCAATTCATAAATTTCAAAGCTGATAGTGTGAAACAGGACATTAAATTTTTTTTCATGTTTTGATAAATCATCCCAACTTTGTGTTTTAGAGCAAGGATTTATTTGGTTTGGTCAAATAATCTTGGCAGCAACACTTCTCCTGAGATGTAGCTTTGCATACTTTTAAAAATAAATGTAGTGATTTTCATCAAAGGCTATAGTTTAGACAGATTATTTGAGAGAATTTCTTTCAGAGTACTCTAGAAAAATTAAGTATCTAACTAATTTTTTTCTTGGAAATTAACAGTGGGCCTGATCAGAGATTGAATGAATATATTTTCAGATTTTTTTTTTTTAAATCTCACTATTCATATGCCAATCTTTTTCTGGTATTGCTGCTCTTGCATTTAAGCTTCTGGACTCTAGGTAATTTGTAAGGATAAACCATAAAGTTATGAGAAGTTGATAGTAATTTCCTGAATATTTCCATATTTTCTCAATGTCTTTAATACAATCTTAAGTTCAATTTCATATGGCTGGAGGTTGTATTTATAGAATAAACACATGTTTGAAATGTTCTATTGTGGTAAAATATCAAGAAAGTGGGTATGTAGAATTGTGTGTGATTCTGAAGATCAGCTTAACTGATATATAAGACGCTGACTTTCTTTTCCAGGAGTAATCATGTTATTCACTCTTAATTTATTTAGTGGAAATGTATTAAGTAAATGTCTATCCCCAATGGAGTTCTGAAAGGCCTGAGCTTAATTTAAAACTACCCACCTAACACTTCATTACATAATGTCTAGTATTCCTGTCAGTGTATTCTGTTCAAGTCTTGGCTTCCCTGGAAAAGCACGAGTTTCCCGAGGATAATAATTTAATCTTTCAGCACTGTGCACCTTCATTTCTCCTAATACTAAATCTTGAACATCGAATATGTTTGTTATTAGTCCATCTTGAATTCTGTACAGACTATTCTACACAGTGAATTATGCAGTCTGTATTTTGAATGTGATCCATCTCCTACACCAAGGGCCTGCAAACTTCAGCTTAAACCTGGTATCCCTGATTTTTTTTCTCTTGAGTGTTTTTTATTTTATATTATATTTTTAAGTAGGATCTCATTCTAGCTCCAGCTGACCTGGAATTAACTATGTAATCTCAGACTGGCCTCAAACTCACAGAGATCCTCCTACCTCTGCCTTCCAAGTGCTGGGATTAAAGGTGTGCACCACCATGCCCCGATTTCATAAATGCATATGGTTGTGGTGAAGACATGCCTAATCATTCATGTATTGTCTGCAGATTCTTTACTACCACAATGGTACAACTAAGTAGCTGAGACAGAGACCTTTCAGCCCACCAAGTCAAAGCCATTAGTAATTGGCACTTGCAAAATTATAAAGCTGCTGAATTGCCAACTTGTGTGTTAAGTACATACCTCTGATAAAAATGACAGTGCATAAGGATTGAGTCATTTATTTGTCTATTTTTCCTAGAAATAAATTATATGACAATGCTTCATGATGGTGAATATTTTAATTAAGATATTCTAGTGAGCATAAGTATCAAAGAGAGTTAGAGATAATATTATAGTACTTTTGCTGTTTCTTGTTCTAGCTACTTCAGTTCTTATTGACAATAGGGCACACCCTAAAAATGCAATTTGGCATCCAGGATAAACTTTTATTAAAACCAAAATTCAGTTTAAATTAAAGGGTTGGATTAGCCACTTTATATTATAGACAGCATATAGTTGCACATAAAGAGGATTGGATTGGCTGGTTGTTTTAAGCTTCCCCGAGAGCCTGCTGGTCTATCTACCATGCATTCATAAGACACTGGCTGAAATAATGGTTTACTTGGTAATTGTAAGAACACAATTATTTCATTTGTATGTTGATTTTACAGACAATGTTCATGTTGAAAGGATACAAAATAGTCCTGAAATAGATAATATGATTATGTTGAAAAATTAATAACTATGTTTTGTCCGGACAGAATGAACAGCTTTAATGCCACTTTGAAATTCTCACTAAGAACAATAGACATATATGGAACTTGTTTTATTATTGATATCCTACTGAGCAATATATAAAATTTAGCTGGATCCTTGTTTGATAGATGAGCTTTAATGATGCTAGGTTATTTGATTAAATTCATATAGCTAGCAAGTAACAGAACTGGACCAGGTCTGCCTGCCTGACCATGAGGTATTTGTGAAATATTTCAGTGACTTCCTACAAATATGGACTACAAAAGGGCTTTTCTAGTTTTAGGTCACATCTTGATGGTAGGTTCAGAGACCTGAGAGCAGGTGTTTGTGAGCATTGAGTTCTCATCCTGAGCAGCTTTACCTTATGATCTTCTACTTTCTGCATTTTTAGGGTTTCATATTTATCTCTTGTCACAGATTATAATTCTGAGTTTTAAATTCAAGTATGCTATGTAGATAAAAAAATCTGTTGTAATTCATATAGTGTCATGGTTTGATCCAGGTGTTCCCCACAAACAAATGAATGTGTTCTGATTGATAGATCCTCAGCTGATGGCAGTTTGGGTTTTACAACCTCACTAGAGCTGTGTTGTTGGGGGCGGGTTTATGGGGTTATAAACCAGCTTCCCCTTGCCAATGTTTGGCACATCTTACCTCTACTGTTTGCAGTGCTGTGGTGGAGGTGATGTCCACCCCTATGCTCATGCCATCGTTTTTCCTGCCAGGATGGAGTCTCCCTTTGAGTCCATAAGCCTAATAAACCCATTCCTCCACAAGCCACTTTTGCTTGGGTTCTTTTGGAGCAGCAACCAGAAAGCTGACTGCAACATATGGGTAGTATTTATACCTGCATCTGTCTGAACTCATGCCCACTATGCCCTGACACTTCATGAAATTCAAGAATATAGATGGAAAATCTATAAAGTCTCTGTTGATTAGATTTAAATTGCAGGGAGAGTTTATAACCTCTGAAGCATTCATATCTAGGAAGTTATTTATAAGTGGGTACAAGAAGAAAACTTGATAAATTCTTCTGTGCAAGTTGGCTGAAAAGAGCAATGCTACTTTTGAAGTGGACCTCATGAATCCATCAAGTGGTAGCATCACCTTCTAGACTTTCTAGATTTTCCAGATTCTAGGTTCTAGTAAATCCAAATAGATATATTGGTTTTGTGTGTGTTTTCTCACTTACAAAATATAAGATTTTTGATGGGAAAGGTGTTTGTAATAAGAAGTTACACAGGTGTATACTAAGGAATAAGCCAATTATTTCTCTATTTATTCTATGAATATAGAATTCATTTATGAAAAGCTAATAACAATGTTCTGTCCAAAGGAGATTAAGACCTCTATTGTAGTAAAAAGATTAGAGTTAATACAATCACCCAAGTGGTGATTCACTGAGCAGGAGAATTTTACCCTGACTTCAAGAACTAGCATCAATTCTTCGTAAACTGTTTCATAAAATAGGAAGACCGGGATGAGTACTAGGATATACAGGATCCCTTGCCACAAGGACTAATACAGACAGCCCACGAAGGAGGATATACAACTGATCAGGCATGGGGAGGGGGGGAATTGGGGAATTCGGGATAACAACGCATGGTTTGCCCACTAAATAATGTAACTCATTATGGACAATAAATATTAAATTAAAAAAAAATAGGAAAGAAGGGAACACTAACAAACTTTTCTTTTTCAGGCATGGTCTCACTCTAGCCTAGGCTGACCTGGAACTCACTCTATAGTTCCAGGCTGGCCTCAAACTCATGGCAATCCTCCTGCCTCTGCCTCCCAAGTACTGGGATTAAAGGCGTGTGCCTCCACACCTGTCTCAGACTCTTTTTGTGAAGCCAGAATTATTATGGCAACAAGACCTAATAAAAACACAACAACAAAAAGAAAATCACCGAGCAACCTCCCTGATGATCGTAGATGCGAACATTTTGCAGAACCGAGTACAGTTAGGCAAAGCTTCTGTTCAGGAAACTAGAAAAACCTTTAGGTTTGTACAGGATGTCTGCAGCCAGAAGGTAACCTGTCAAAATGGCTGAATGATGGATCTTGTGAGTGGGCATGAAAGTGTCCTCAAGAGCTTTATGCTTTTCCCATATGATATGAGAGGAAATCCAGAGGTATCATATGTCTACAGGAAAGATTTGGATGTGGCTGGGATCCAAGGGCAATCCTTGGGGAGCTTCATGTAAGACTCGGAGGCAGGAGAGTGACCTGTGGTCCATAGATTTACACTCTCACATTCCAATTCCTGAGAAACCTATTTTAATATTTCCCCCCTTATTAAGCATCAAACATGGATTCTCCCTGCAGTTGAATTAAGAATTTTTTTTTATCATTTTCCAGTTTGGCCATCATTTTCTATATCTAATTTACTTTAAATAATTAAATATTTTATATCCCAAGAAACCATTCCCAGATGGAACACTGTGGCTGGAACATTCTTTACTGTTTAGCTATAGTATCACAAGCTTTGTATGTATTTCATTTCAGCAAATCCTCATGTAAGTGTGTGATGTGTGACTCTTTCTGGAG
This sequence comes from Zapus hudsonius, assembly GCA_004024765.1. Taxonomy (NCBI): domain Eukaryota; kingdom Metazoa; phylum Chordata; class Mammalia; order Rodentia; family Dipodidae; genus Zapus; species Zapus hudsonius. The sequence continues at coordinate 7,943 of PVHP010015538.1, forward strand.
GGATTATTTCTATTCAGATAGACACTGACAGACCAGAGGAATAATCCCTGCCAAGTCCAGCTAGGTGGACCAATGAGTTTGTTTGGGCTTACTTACAGGATCACGGGTGACTAGGGCACTGTATCACTAAAATATCCCACCAATGAACGGGTTATGAATCATAAAAGCTGCCTTACTTGAGTCCCCTGCAAAAATTGCAGGCAAGTACACTACTGATTTTCCTCTCTCCCAGCAAATGTTAACTGCTAACAAAAACCTCAGGGAGGAAGCTTGTGAGTCTTGAGAGTCTACAAAACCTCATAGATTTCTTGCCTCCATTCATGGGGGGATGTTACTAGGTTGCTCAAGGTTGACAGAGTCTTGTATAGGTGATCATAGCTGCTCTGATTCAAAGCAGTAATGACGGTGTCCAAACCGAAGGAAATAGATACGCACCATTGTGTGACCATATATTTTCCCCATATTTGCATATTTGCTAAAAGAAAACATGTGTAGAATTCTGGGGCTGGAAAGATAGTTCAGTGGTTAAAAGTACTTACTTGCAAAGCCTGGCAGTCCAGATTCAATTCCCAAGCACCCACATAACTCAGATGCAAATGTGGTGCAAGTATTTGCATTTATGTATGACAGCAAGAGGTCCTGGCATGCACTCCTGGCTCTTCCCCCACTCACATACACAAATGAAAATATATTTTAAAAAGAATTTGAATTCTGTTACATAACTCTGTCATAAATTCCTCCCCTGCTGCTTTTGTTTTGTTTGTTTGTTTGTTTGTTTTGTTTTTTCCCCAGCAACAAGAGGGTAACACAGCAGAGTCATAGGGATGAGCCTTTATTTCACTCCCAAACTCTCTGCTTCCTGGTCTACTGAGATGTGAAGAGTACCAGCCTCAAACTTCTGCCACCATGAATTCAGCCATGGCAAAATAAAGCCTTCTTCACTTAAAAAATTCTCAATTATTAATAATTAAATTGTATTATTTTATACTATTTTTTGTCAAGGGGGATCTGATGCTTAAATTATATTTCATTTGTTTTGTGACCTCTTACTGAATATTATATTGAGGATACTTTTCAGGTACAAAATTAGAATGGATAGGTAAGGGGCATTGCAAGGAGAACAGGAATCTTGTTAGTCTAGAGTTTTATCTGAAAGCAGTCATAATTTGGGAGTTGGAGGGGATAGTGATGGAAAGTTGGACATTATGTTTGGAGTAATATTTGTTTAGCTACACTGACAGGATTTGAGCCTAGAGAACAGAATCTAGAGACACCCATGTCATAGAGATGCCCAGGTGGACATGTTTCTGAGCCTGAGCCATGAAGATAGGGATGTGGATGGTTTCATATGGGGAATAACTCATGTGTGGAAGAGTGATAGAAAAAAGCCAGACACAGACAGCTTTTACATTTTTAATGACTTTGAGATATAAATATTACTTCTAGACAATATATCAGGAGAAACAAAACAATTATCACCAACAATCCTTTGCCTTCTTGAATCAGTGCCACCTGGCAGTGGAGGAATTACAGGGAATGCTAGAGAAGGCTGAACATCACAGTGCTTTGCTTCCTCCTCTGTATGATGCCAGGACCTTGATATTTGTGTCCCCTTAAAATTTATCTGTTGATACCTTTACCCTCAAGACGAAGTAGGGCAGTGGTACTTTGTGAGGTGATTGGGTAACGAGGGGAATTATTCATGAATGTCATTCCTGCCCTTATACAGGGACCTAAGTAAGACTGCCCACTTGCTCTGTGACAAGAAGGCACAGTCTATCAGAAAACAGGCTTTCACCTGATGCCAGGTCTGCTGGTGTCTTGGTTTTGAAATTCCTAGCATGCAAAACAAATGAGAAATACATTTTCACTGTTTATAAGCCACCTAGTTCGTGGTATTTTGTTCAACCCAAGTGGAATGAGGTATATGCAACATGTAAAGAATTTATTTCATAGGAAGTAAATGAAAGGCACTCACTAATTAGGATGTTAAAACTATAAAATAACAAAATATAACCTGAAAGTATTCTGTATCTCACTCTGCCTAAATGTGCCCCAAGTATTTTTTTAATGAATTAATTGTACTTATTACTGTCCCTTCTCCCAAAATGAAAGCAACTGAGAAAAGCAAACAAAATCCAGGCGAGCTGTGAAGCGTCTACCTCAAGGGAGACTCTACTGGGTGTGGAACCGGGTACTTAATCCATTGCTGGTATTGAGGATGAACAGTTGAGCCTTATTTCCTGTAAGTGATGAGACCTTGAAAATTTCCATGGTTTCACTGGTGATTGTATTGATGGAAGGACTTGCAGCATGAGAAATCTGTGCCCACGCTGGCTCCAGACAAAGCCCAAATTCACTCCCCAGAGCCAGAACACATCATTCAGTCATGGGGCTGAGAGGCTTACTGCTAAAGCTATCTGTGGAGAGGGGACAGAGTGTGAGAGCTATGGACACTTTACTTTTGAAAACTCAAAAGAATGAAAAGCAGACAATGAAATCCTAACTTAGATTGACCTACTTTTTTTTTTTTATCTTTAAAAGGATGCTTTTATTTTTTTATTTTTTTTTAATATATATTTATTGTCCATAATGTGTTACATTATTTAGTGGGCAAACCATGCGTTGTTATCCCGAATTCCCAGATTGACCTACTTTTATAAATTCTGAAAAAGAGAACACGTACTGTAGTGTGTGAGTCCAATACCAAATGCTATTCACAAATTTTGAGAGAATACTGTACATGTTGAACTGTTCTGCCCACCAGGGATGTACGAATGATTTCAGGATCAATACATTTTTATCAGGTTGAGACAGTCATTGAAATTTATCTTTCTTTCAATACCTTAAAAAAAAACTGTCTTCTTTTGTTAAATTAATCCCTTTGCATTTTTGGGCGGTGGCTTTTGAACTTTAGGATTTCTTAAGAATTCATTAGGGACCTTGATAAAATATAGATCTCCAGTGGTCGTTAGTGGGAAGAAGAAATGAGCTTTTTACTGTTATTTTGTAATTCCAGTGCTGAAGATCAATCCCAGGACCTTGTGGATGTGGGTAGTGTACCACTGTGGTATAACCCTCATCCCAGGACTGCGCTTTTTGAACAATTACTGCAAGATAATTTGATGCTTTTGGATGCTGACATTGGGTAAATGTAACAAAAGAAAGCATTTACCCATTACAATAAAATGGAATGTTAGTTTGAATGAGAATCTGGTTTATCAGGATCAACTGAAGCTGCAAAGAAATACATCAATTAACACCTCCTGTTGCAAGTGGATTACATGATTCTGCCTTAAACTAACCAATAATGGACTATATATTAAATTCATAAATACTGTATATATCATTCCATGTGTGTTTTCTATGGAAGTATGCACATATGAAATACCTAGAACCTGAGCTTTCCTTCTTATTTGCTATTTAGACTTTATAATTCTCCATGTTTTTACTGACTCTCAGTACATCTGGAAACATGTAGATATTTTGTGATAAGCCATTTTTTGGCATCATTGACATAGATGAAGTTAATAGAATTTTTGTTTAGGATATCTAGCCCAGTTCACATGTGTGATGGAAACTGCACTATTGTGAATACCCACCCTCTGTCACCTCTTTACTTGTTCCCAGCCCTGTAAATGGAAAGAATCCAATCACTGCAGAGCATGATTGAAGGTGCATATGATTTATATGTTAAGAACCTTTTAAAACATTTCTGTTATCCATTTTAAACACTGATGCATACTCCTCTCTTTAACCATTTAGCCATCTCTCCAGCCCCTGATCCCCCCTCTCTCTTTGCTTTGGATTTAATTAATAACTCCATTCTCTTTTCTTATTTAATTCTGTAGTATTACTTAGTAAAATTTTCCTGGCTAGCTTATTTGTAAAGTGTTTCTAATAATTGCTGTTTTGTAGCATAACAAATAAACAGGGACCATCATAGTTCTATTGTTACTGGTGGACTCTATCTGGGTGTTTCCAGGATTTGGCATCATGTTCAGAGAATTGAAAAAGTGCACATAGAGAGGAAAGTAATAAATTCTATTATATTAAAGGATAAAGCAAAATTATAAGTTGGGGGCAGGAATGCACTGAAAGGAATACTCAGAGTACAGTGGAATTCTTGGGATATGTTTCCCAAAAGTAGCTAGTTACTATTTGAGAAATCCTATATTTACGGGGTCTAGTAGAAGGCAGAGCTGGCCTCTAGGGAAATGGTACTCTGATTAATAGGCTTGTGTTATGTAAGCTTTTCTCCTTTGCCCTTACCAGGGAGATATTTGATTTTAACTATGCCCAATTATTCATAGGTAGGGCTGAGGAGATGGTTAGATGGTCACAGGTGTTTTCTCACAAAACCTGATAGTCCAGGTACAATTCCCAAGTACCCATGTAAAGCCAGTTGCACAAAAGTGGCACATGTGTCTGAAATTCATTTGCACTTCCAAGAGGTCCTGTGTTCCCATTCTCTCATTCTCTCTCCCCCTCCCTTTGAAATAAAAATATTTTTTAAAAAATTATGCATAGTCAAAATATGCAAAATAGGAGATTGTCTCTAATACTTCATTTCAAGGACACAGTTTTTTTTTTTTACTGTACGTTCACCCCAGTCCATCTTGGATGGCCCCCTTTCTGTCCATCCATCCTAGAACATGTCTGAATATAAATGAGGAGTTATCAAAAGGCTGCAAGGGGCATAACTTACTCTACTCTTCAAAGTGGGGGTGTACATACAGCTCAATGCAGCTGAGGGCATTGGGTTTTGAGGCATATTGTTAGGAGAGCCCATGCCTAAAGGAGTCCCAAGTTGCTAAACTATTCCCTAAGCCTGCCTTACTCATTATGCCATGCTATGTTCCCAAGACTACATTTTAGGTTTCTGTAAACAAGAGGGCATATGTTTGCAATCAAACAAGTAGTATGAGATATAGTGATAGAGTTGATGATATTTAAAACCCAAAGCAACTCCAGTCACCAATACCTACCTTATGTGACCTTATTCTCCGTTACTCAGTACAAAAGATGTGATTGTGGAGTATTAATCTGTCCTCTTACTTTCCCCATGTGTTCATGTACATGGTGTCTATATCTATTTAGCTACTAGATACAAAGTTTTGATACCTTAGGGCACTATTGGAGCTACTACCACAATCAAACCAACAGGCATTAATTTCAGATCACAGATCAGAAAGGCATACACGAATCTTTGAATGACCATTTTCCACTCAGTTAATTTCCTATTGGTGCTGTGTTAAATGATCACAGATGTGATGGCTTTAGTCAATCAGAATTTACTATTTTTCAATTCTGTGAGTAGGAGATCTTAAATCAGTTAGGGCTGCATTCATCTGAAGTTCCTTAGAGAGAATCTCTTCCCTTGGCATATATCTAGATGCTTCTTGTGTTCTTTAGCTTATGGCTTCCATTTCTACCTTTAAAATCAGCTGGGTAGCATTCTCAAAACTCTGTGACTGACTGCAATTCTCCTGTTTTCCTGTTATAAGTACCTATGTGATGGTATAGACTCACCCAGTAATACTGATAATTTCCTTGATTTATGGTGCTTAATTTAATTTTGCTTTAAATGTCACATTTATTGAAATATGAGTTTACATGCAGTAAAAATGACAAATACAAGATCTGACAAACACATGGTCATTCAACTATCAACATAAAAAATGCGTAACCCCTCCCTTTCCCAAAGTCCCTCCTGGCCCTTTGCAATCCACCCTTCCCTGATCTCTTGGAATCAGCTACCTGCTTTCCATCAAAAAAGGGTCAGATGGGAGGAAACCTAACCCCATGAAAAAGTGAGCAGACATGCAACTCCCTATCACAGTTATTGGTTCCTTCCCACACTGAACTGTTGATCAAAGAGACCCATGATGTCACCAACACAAGAAAGACTTCTGTTGAGGCTCTTGAATATCCACCCCAGGACAAAGTTAAGATCCTATTGCTGAAGAAACTACAGAAAGTCATCGCAAAACACCGAGAGACCCTACAAGATCCAGAATGATAAACATCTCCCAGATGGTAGCATGTGTAGTGTTGGTAGGCACTATGTAAGCTGCCAGGGGAAATTGGTCAATGATATTTGTAGTAAGCAGAGACCTCTGATATAAAATTCAGATGAGTGTCACAAGAATGCTGAACACACTGTTATATGGGAGATATCAGAAAGTCAAGAAGTGATCACTTGTATAATAGTGACACCAAAACCTAGGGGGGTAATCAATGGCTTTCATATTGGCCAAGATATCCACTCAGTGACAAGGAACCCTTATTGGAATTGGGATCCAGGGCAAAATCGTCTGGGCACCAAAATCTTGAATTTCCAGGAGAAATTACCACTACCAGAGAACTACATAGAGGCTACACCCAATAGAATCTTGCCAAATAAGCAATGTGTGTCTCATCTAACCTATACTGATCTCACTCTTTGATGGAGATTTTGCTTGTATTTTTCAGAAGGCAGTGAGAGAGCTGTGGTCAACCCAACTCTACCAACAAGACACAGGATGATGGCCTACCACCTGGCAAGAGATGAACCACCCAGGGCCTATCATATAGACCCCAAATGAAACCTATGAGAAAGTGGCAAGATAAACAAGAGACCTATCATCTCAGCAAGTCAGATAAACCAGAATAGGTCATCTTGACAGATACCAATGATATCCAACACAACCCAAAGCAGAAGTCAAGAGACACTGAAGATCTCAACAATAAAGGAGACTTAATAATTTACCTACCATGACTCAGGGAACTGAGCCAAAGAGGGGTTGGAAAGATTGTAAGACCATGGTGGGGGAGAATATACCCAGAGACATTGCCCCCTCAGCAACAGCACACAAAGAGGGGAGGACCAGGCTACCTCTTGAGCTAATCATAACACCCTACCCCATGGACTGATCCTGTATGCCCACCAAGAAGAGCCCCCAGTGGATTGGAGACAGGGAGGAGGGAAATGGGGGTATAGTCATAAGATTTGCTCATATAATTATCTAATGATTGATAATAAAGATATCAAAGAAAGGGTCAAATTCAACTACTACATGATCTACTGTAAAAATGCAGATACATAAAATATACCCAAACCAAAATTTTTAAAAACTTTTAAATGTTTTCTTTAGCATATGAACAAGATGAAGGTAGCTTCAAATTTTACTACAGATGTGTACTTTGCTCAGTAGAGATTAATCCACTGTTTGTATACATGTTTTTGGATAATCGTATATAAGAGTATACTATAGAAGATCATATAATCTCCAGAATAATCAAATTAATGAGATTCTACATAACTTTGTAAATTAAAGCATTTTACAAAGGTGTCTTTGGGTAGATACAGAATGGCTAGTCTAGTTAGAGCTGCCTTTAAGCTGTCCTTAAACTAAGTGTGATGGTTAAGTTTTGTTGTCAACTTGACCTTTCAAGTAGTCTTGTGTGGGTCTCTGAGGATGTTCACAGGAAGGCAGCCTCTCAGTAGGGGGCAGGATGTAAGGAAGCTCAAAGGAGCTAGAAGTAAACATCCTTTCCTGTGTTGGCAGTGCAGGAAGGAAATTCCAGAGACTCAGGAAGCCATTAAGTCTGGGATAGGGCTGCAAGACCTACCCTAAGGCTATATAAAGGGAAAGAAATTCTCTCTTTGCCTGTTTGCTGTTCTGAGTGTGTGGTGTAGGTGATGGGTTTTTCTTTCTGCTTGGACCTGTGAAAGAGGCCAGCCTCTTTCATGTTACAGAACTTCCCCTCGATCTATAGTTTAAATAAATACTTTCCTCCCATAAACTGTGCCTGGTTTGAAGATTCATCCCAGTGACATGTGGTTGACTACAACACTATGTCTTGGTCATCTTCACTGAGTATATGAATCAAGATAAAAGATGAACTTACGTGTTAATACTGTGGCAAGTCAATTTAGGCTAGGGCTGCCTGACAGAAAACTACTGTGAACAATAGAATTTTATTCCATAGAGCTTCTCTATAGGGCCAATTTAGCTACAGGGCATGGGTACAAATTCTCTGATATATAATCCTTCATGTAATTTGGACTATCTCAATTCACGCCTCTTCTACTATGAAAGAGATAAACCCCATTCCTTTATTTTTACAGACAGTTACATGTACCTTTTCTTCTTGAATTCTGCATGTTCTTTTAAGATGTTATGTTTACCAGCATCTAGGACAATACTTTACTGAGGAACACACTGGGACTAATCAACAACTTAATCACATTTGTTAAATTCCTCTGGCCATGTCTGATGGTAAAGTTTTGTTGTCAACTTGACCTGCTAGCAATCCACAGTAATCTTGAGTTTTTTGTAGCAGATTTACTCTGAATTGAAGCGAGCAAGGAGGCTCAGAGATTTCAAGACATCATGTTAGCTAGAAACAAAAATCCCTTCCTGGAAGGTCAGTGCAGGAAGGAAATTCCAGAGACTCAGGTTGTCAAACAGTCAGGGAAAGGGTTACAAGACCCCCACCCTAAGGCTATATAAAAGTCAAGGAAAACTTTTTCTCTTCTGTGTTTGCTGGTGTGTGTGTGTGTGTGTGTGTGTGTGTGTGTGTGTGTGTGTGTGCGTGTGTGTGCGTGTACTGTTGGTGATAGCCTCTCTCTCTCTCTCTCTCTCTCTCTCTCTCTCTCTCTCTGTTTGAATCTATGAAATGGGACAATCATCTTTTGCCATTATGGAACTTTCCTTGGATTTGTAATTTCAATAAGTCCCTTCCTCCCATAACTGTGCCTTCTTTGGAGGTCCATCCCAGTGTTGTGTGGCTGACTACAACACCATGTAAGAACGCATTAACATGTTCTAGGGTTTTTGATGTGGATATGCCTTGTATCATCATTTTTCTGTGTGTCTCATCAAGTATAAGAAAAAAAAAACATTCGATTTCATTACAGAAGAGGGAGCTGAGTAGAGAACATTGTGCAGCAGTGGTAGTTATGAACACTATAAGAGACCATGTGGTGCTGTTCACCCAGCAATTGACAGCACGGGTACATTATAGTGAACATTTCAATCCTTTCTATCAATGCTATATTATATGAAGCCCCTTTGTATTGTGATGCCTATCTGGAGGAAGAAAAAAAAATCTTGAATTTACTCAGGAGACACTTGAAATGATCTCCAATTAAGTTTGATCTCCAGTTAAGTTTGCTGCCATTAGGCAGAGTGGGGGCTCAAAGTAAAGACAAAACTGTATTTATTCATAGACTTAATTTTTTGTGCTCAAATATTTAACTTATATGTTCTAACATTGTCTAGCTTTACACTTTAGAGACCTCTTCTGGTCTCTTAAGGAGGATAAAGATAATGGTATCATTAATTTTTCTTTAGCTGTTACTCATCCTTTCAAGATCCTATCTGTTCTCTATCTCCTATTTTTCTTCTAATAAATTTAAATATAACACTTTATTAAAGTTAACATAATACCCTTCCACTATTCTTTTTTGTCCCCTTCCACTAAGCCCATACTTTTTCAGTACAATTCCTTCTTCTATACTGATGCCTTTTTTTCTCTTATTCATCAATATTATGCAGGTCTTGTGAAGATGACAACCACCACTGTGAGGTCATGAATGCAATAACCACTTATGTCTGGGAGACAGCATTCCACAACACTTCTCCCCATCCTTTGGCTCTTAAGTTCTTTCTGCCACATTTTATTGTAGGATCTATGTCATTGTGGAACACTCAGCTATCACTTCTCAGCACTTTGATGAGTTTTACTTCTCCCCAGTCAGCCACCACCATCTAAAAAAAAAAAAAAGATTGACTGCTCTGTTACCTTTCTTCAGTCTCTATCCAGTTATACCATTGAATGCTGCTTAAGGCTCTAAACGTTGGCTCAAGCAATACTATTTATTGGCATAAATCAAAGATGTAAGTAGAAAATCCAATGAGAGTTTGGGATTTAGATAGTTTGATCCATATGCTAACGTATTAATTGTCTTATATGGTGTCATTGAGGAGGTATAGTCAAGTCTCTATGATTTTCTTAAGGCATCTACCCTACACTTAGACTGGCTCATTTCAGAATTTCAGAAATGAAAGAAAACTAGCTGTAGCACCTGCACACATGGGTCATCTAGATATAGAGGAGGAAAGGGGTCTTTCTTCTCCCAGCATGTAATAAAACATTCAGTGCTTTATTGTGACAAAAAAATTTGGTTAACATGTTTACTGTTATGCCGCTCATAACATCAATAGAATCTCACTTCTCATTGATTTGCACTTAGTATGCAATCAACCTGAATCTAAAAACCACTTGAAAGGCCTAATTTCCCTCAGGGTCCACATTTGGATCTGGAGTGGGATTAGTCTATTTCATACCCACCTTACTGATCTGCAAAGAGAAAGAGGTAAATAAATACCCTCCTTAGAGTAGCCTTTACCCGTGGGTACCTTCTGTGCTTCCCTCATCAAATTATCATAGTTCCTAACATAAACTCCTAAAGTTCAAGGCATTAGTTTTGCTAATCTGATAAACTAAGTTTTATCACTAAGGGCAGTCACAAGAAAATAGATGGCTCTCTGGAGCCAGTGGACTACTTTTCTTGTACTATAAACTTAGAGCAGTTTCAGACATTGGCGATAAGACCCACTCCCAGGAAAATCACAGAGAATATCTTTGGGATGCCACAAATTAAAGTTTTTGACAAATGACTGAATTTAACTTTTTTATTTGCATTTTTAAAGGGCAGAGGGAGAATAGCGACATTAATCAACAAGGCTCTGGTTAGGGCATTTTGGTACAAGATGAGTCACTGAAAAACTAGAATAAAATGACTCATATCTTTGTGTATTGAGAGACTCTTAGCATGCACACCATTGATCCTGGGAAATGATTTCACTCTGTATTTGAAAGGCAAATCGAGGGCCTCTTTTTGCAAGTGTGTTTGGCACAGTAGGGTATAATGGGTCTTTTAGGCATCTTTGGGCCCAAATTACCCATAAAATTATTCATTATAATGGCTTCTTTGGAGCAGAGACAGAACTTGATATAGATATTTGTTAAGAACAGTAGACTTTGCTGATAACATATTCAGTGATGTCAAATAGAAGCTTAAAGGAGAGTGTTTTGGAGGTAAGATACTGCAATCAGGAGATGACAAGACTGATTTAGTCAAGCACTAGTGGGAGTTGAGATGTATGCTTATTTTATATTCTAATTGATTTAATACATATGGATTTTACTTGGCACAATGTGTATATTGTTTTATACATATTGGAATGTAATCAAAATAGTCAATGTAAAAGTGTATTAAGAATGCAGTTCAAAAACATAAATTTTGTTCTATGTAAAATGTATTAAATACTAAATAAATATTGGTTCCAAGAAGAAAGTAAGTATATTATTTTACTTGGTAAATTTCATGACATTTTATAGCTAATTAGTAATTTTGAAATGTGTTCTTATTTATTCCTTGAAGATATAAAGTTACAGTTGTTTAACTTCTATTCCTGTGATAATTTAGACAGATTATATATAACTGACTTTTTAAGAATTTATGAGACATAAGTTTTCTCAAGAAAATTTAGTTTGAATTAAGGAGCAAAATAGAACATTATCAATGTGTTTGGCAGGGATATGCTTGGAATAAACATAATTAAGGGTATCTGAAAACAATAAGGTACAATATTGCATTTAAGATTAAGCTGTAACACCATACTAATGTACATTTCCATAGCTAATCTACCATCTGGCCACCCTGATGAAATGCTGTATGAATCAGAAATTACCTGCAGATGGAAATTTTTAAAAAGTGGAAGTCCTTTTGTTCTTAACTATTACCTTATAAAGGAACAGACAGGTGCTTAGCCAAAAGTTCTAAAACTTTATTAATAGCAGATCCTCGCAGTTATTGACTCTTTGTGGGATTATAGAACTGTTAGAGTTATACAAGTAAATTTTCTTATTACGTATGAGAAAGCTAAGACAAACAAATCAAGTCATTGTTGGCATCAGTTATTAAATGTTAAAACTGGTCTCTTCAGCAATGAGAATTAGCATTTTCTCTTTGTCCCTGATAGCTAGGGTCAAGGCTGGAGATAGTACCCTTGGGCACAGTCCTCTTATTTTACTGTAAGTTCAATGGTCTGAGCAGATTCTAGAAAGCTTCTCACCAGGGGTGGTTGGAATGGAGAGACGAATTAACTAGTACTGTTGATTTTTATTAAATGTTTCCTTACAGATTCAATTATAGATAAGGAAATAATATTCAAGAAGGAAAGACAGCACTTACTAAGTAGATACTGCTTATTAGGCACAGTTAATGACTAGGAAAATGACATTCACTTATTGAGTCCTTACCACAGCTATAAGTCACCCTAAACTTTTCCATGGGTTCTCTCATGACACCTGGCAATAAGCTTATAAACAAATTAATTTTTATTTCAGTGTTAAAGTAAGAAAATTATTGGTGAGACCAAAATTATCGAATAAGATATATTAGTTTAACATTATATATAATAGCTACCAGAAATATTTCCATAATAAGATCCAAATTTGTTTCTAAATTTCACATTATTTCCTACTCAAGGGAAGTCACTTTGTAAAAATGGCCAAATTGAGAATATAAGTGGTGAAATTAAAGTTGACTCTACAACACCTATACCAGAAGTAAGGAAGTGCCCAAGAATGCATTAGGATTTACTTAAAGAGTGAATAAAAAGTCAGGTTAACAAGCAAATAGAAAATAATCATTTTTTTAACCATTAACGTTATAATTGGTTGAGGAAGAAAACCTTCAATGGATAGTAAAAATTATTTGAGAAAGTTTATGGAAGAACAGAATCATGACATAATGTCAAAGCCCCCCTCCCTCTTTTATTGCTTCTTAATTATGAAGAAGAGTCAAATACTTCTACAGTGGAGATAGATGACAGAAAATGTCAAAATAATGTGATCACTAATACCACATAGTAGATACTGGGACGTGCTTCTTAAATCTCCTTACAGCATTAAAGGACACATTTTTGCAACTAGAATATTTCCATTAGATAATGCAAAGTGATCTGCTTTCTTTGGAATTGCTTTGAATGAAGAGGTCATTTGACTCAAGAGCATGCTCTCCTCCTGGTGACTAGTTCAGACAGGCATCCAAAGGCCCAATGCTAGATAATTCTAGAGGGTCATGTTAGGCATAGTCACTCCTTGCAGGGTGAGCTAAGGTTTTTGTTGAGAATTGCATCACAGCTGGACTTCTATCTGAGTTCAATACATCTTCCTTTGTTCCTCTGTCCAGCAGATGAACTCCAGTACTTTTGATAAAGTCCATCCATACTGGCTTTGCTTTTAGAGTGCACTTCTTGGTGAACCAAACCTTCACATCAAACACATGGGTGTTATATGCCTCTGGAGATTCTGCCCCCAGAAGTCTACCTATCAATTTTGTAATAGCCCTAGAAATAATGGGAAAAATGAGTCAAGAACTTTAACAATTCCAAAGTGAAGTATTTCAGAAAACTCATCTTTACTCCTCAAAATATTATTTAATTTTGTTTATCTATATATAATGTGTTTTCACTCTATTGTTCACAACTGCTACTTGGATTTTAAAAATGCCATTTCCCTTAGCAGCATAAACAGATGAATGAAGGCTGGTAAATTACATGCTGGTAGCAAGATATATATATATATATATATATATATATATATATATATATATATATATATATCCTGCAAAGTTTTCTGCTCTAAGGAACAGATTTTTTTAAGAAAATAGTTGTCCAAGCAAGTTGCATAAATTTTAAATTATTGCTGAAACAATTACATATGTGAAAAGCAAATGTTCTCCTTGCAGCTTCAGAGTTTGAAAGAAAGGAATGTGAAAAAAATTCCTTCCTAAAGACTAAAGTGGAAAAGGACAGGAAAGAATGGATGATGGTTACTGAGAGCAGGGGAGATGGCTCAGTAGTTAATAGTGTTTGCTGTACAAGCATATGGGCCTGACAAAGCCCAAGACTGTCAGAGTTTGATTCCTCTATACCCATTTAAACAGCTGGAAGTGGCCGGGCACATCTGTAACCCAAGACGTATGGTGGTAAAATCCAAAGGATTGCTGGCTATGAGTGACAACAAATAAACAAAAACAAACAAAAGTGAAATCTGCACCTGTGGGTGAGTGAGAAACTTCACCAAGGAAACAAGCAAAGCTAAAAGAGGAGGGCCCCAATGTTCTCTGGCCTCTACACAGGTATGCACATCGCAAGCAGAGCACATGCATCTGCAAGAACACATGTATGCACCACATATATCACAACACACACACACACACACAATGCAATAAGGACCTAAAGAAATGATGACTAAATAGAAGAATGAGAAATTAGATTCTTTCTATAATAAAAAAATCCCAAGTGGAATTTTTTTATTTATTTTGTTTATGAGAGAAACAGAGAGAAAGAGAGAGAGATAGAGAGAACCAGAATTACTAGAAAATTAGACCCCTTTAATAATTCTATGGCATAGAGATTTGACTTAAAGTATTATTTGAGCAAATAAGTATCAAGCTGAGATTTAAGGGCCTTTAAACAAGGAAATATTATAAAGATAAAGATTTGTATAAGACACTGAAACACAGAGCAAGAGGGAAAATTCAGTAGAATGTGAGCACAAGCACAGGTTAGAAGATAAGGCCGCTTTTTCATCCATATACACCTCTCTTTTGTCGGGACTATAGATCTGAAACAATTGGTAGTTTCTGTCAGAATTCCATTGAATATCGCTTATTAATTTGTTTTGTAAAGGTACTATTAATCTTCCTAACAACTTTTATCTTAAGTAAATTTAACTTTAATGCTTTTAAGTCCCTTTCTGACTTTGAATGGCAGGTACTCATGGTATGTGAACAACTGAAGACAATTGCTGTATTTTTCGTAAGGTGGATTCTTCTCATCCCATCAGTTGAGCCTAAGTTTATCAAAACTCAATTGGTATTAAAAGAGTAAGCTAAAAGCAAGGAGTTCTGATGGGCTATTGCAGAATAGGCAGGCTTTGATAACAGTATTATAATGTACATTTCAAAAGCTAGAAGGGATTACTTTGAAAGTTTTTATCAATACATGGTAAGAGTTTCAAGCAATGGATGTGCTTTACTTGATTTAAATATTATGCAGGCTTCAGGATCACAAGAAGAAAATGAAAAATGACTTCTAGCTCCTGAGGTCTGTGCCTTTGCCATGTCATTATCTGCCATTTGGTGGCACCACTTACATCATAAAACATACCGTAGGTATTTTTTTGTAGTTTTACACTCTTAGTTACAAATTAATAATGCCTGTTTTTGAACCAATAAGAACTGTTTGTTGGTGTGTGTACAAATGCACATGCATGTGCAGATGGACATGTTGTGTGTGTGTGCATGGAGAGGCCAGAGGGCTATGTCTGGTGTCCTTCCCTTCACTCTTCCACTTCACTTCTTTGAAGCAGAGTCTCTCTCTGAACTTGGAGCCCATACTTCTTTTCGAATAAACTTTCCAGTGAGCCCCAGGACCCTCCTGGCTCTGCTCCCTTGATGCTGGGGTTATGGGCATCCACAGCCACACCTGGCTTTTTACATGGTGTTTGAATTCAACTCAGGTCACATGCTCTCTTATCCACCTAGCCATCTTCCCAATCCTCCCAGTAAAAACTTGTAAACACAATTCCTGTGACTCGGAATGCCATTGAAAGATAACCAATTGTAAATGCCAAGTGATAATAAATTGAATCCATGCAACACCAAGGCCACAAGTACAAAGAAGCTAGGCCATGATGGCAGAGGCATGCCAGTGACTCTGCTAGCTCTCTGGAGTTTGTGCCGCATCCAGAATGAGCTCTGGTTGTAACACAGTGAAGACTATTGGATAGCACACATCTCTTCAGCTGCACTTTATCGTTAAACCCCATCACTTGAAAAAATCCGAGCATGATTTTGCTCAAGCAGTTAAAAAAAAAGCACATAAAAATCCATGCTTCGTGCACCTTTCAAATTCCCTCACTATTTGACAATCAAGAAACTAATGTGCATACTTAATCATCTACAAAATATAGTCAAGTCCTTTGACTTCATAAAACCACTCTGTCCTCCCAAAGCAAACACCCATGCACACCAGAGTCTCTGTATGGAGCAGGAAGGTAACTGTGTTGCTGGGCACTTATTACTGTTGCATGTGGCAATATGGCAACTCCTTAGTAACTTATGTGATAAACATCTTGCAAGCAGACTGTGGCTTCATTATGTGTAAACCTCAATGTGCCCTTTCTAGATTATAACGTATTCTAGACCTTCCTTCTTTCAACTTCTTGGCAGTCAACCTATAAATTTAACAGGATAATTGACTCTCCTGAGGGTCCAAAAAGATGCAGAACTAACATATGTAATTGAATTATTTAGCTATTCTTGACTGAGCCTCCCTTAAAACAAATGGTTTGTTTACTGATCTACCAAAGAAATATGATAAAGGAAATTCAATACTAAACCAAACAAAATGTAACCTTCAAAAAAAAACCTTTAAAACTAAGACATAAATCATTACCCCTGTAAATGCTTCTGCTCTGTATGTGTTAGAGAGATATTTCTCTTGATTTTTTTCACAGTGCTCATACTGTTCCTCCTGACATTTATTTATCTGACATTGGCTCATAGCCCCTCTGCAGTTACACTTTGAGGGAACTGCTTTAGTACAAATACTGAAGCAATAATGAGGCAACTAGAATTGTTTTAATCATAGCGATGGGCTGAGAAAAGCATTTCATTTTGCTGGTGTGAAAATAAAGATGATTAGGCCAAGTAGAAACTCAGGATTTCTTTTCTTTTTTTCACTCAATATTTTGAAAGAACCAAAAAATGCCTTAATCATGGAATAATTGCCCAATTTCCACACTTGATCATGATCAGAAATTCTTTATGTCTATTATTATCAGTAAATATTAAATTGCATTTTTATAAGGGGAACTACTACAGGTAATTTTTCTTCAATTAGAATAGTGTATTGTTTTATATGGAAGCCCTTATGAATACACAAGTCTTTATGAGATTAAAGCTAAATGAAGTAATTTGGGCACAAGTCGTAAAAGTCAATAAATCTTTCCTTTAGTTGCCAGGCTTGCTCCGAGTTAATAATGGGGAAATAACTGCTGGGAATGAGAAGGTACTAAATGATGTTTAGGGTTCTTCCTACTTCCTGTGTATTTTTTGACACCCTGGCAGTGGTTGTTTTTTTTTAGTTCTGAATCAGAAAACATTATTTTAGATCATTTTAAATCATCTAAAGATAATCTTTTGACTAGCTTAAAAGTAAGAACATACCACATGGAAGAAAATAAGGCTGACTTTGTAAAGATTTATTTCATGCCATTATAAAGATTATAAAGATTAGAACATTCATGAGTGCTCTCCAGATGGGAGTTATCCACTCCTTACTGTACTCTGAACAGTGCTCACATTTGGAAAAATAATAAGGAACATTCCAACAAAGGCAAACTTATGGTATGTCTTTTCTTTCAAGACCAATGCCTGTATTTATCACTGGTGCCAAATAATTCTGTTTCTCAGGGCTAAGAACAAAACTCACAGGATTGATAGTTGAGTTGCAAAACCAGCTTAATAAAGAAGTTAATACAGCCACACTCATGAGGACATGTTACATGAATCTTCCAACTACATTCCAAAGATTATAAAGATAAATCAACTAAATAAAACATGACTTTGGTCTCTATCTCAAACCTTTGAAACTTACAGGACCAAGTCTGTATGAGCCATGTTTGTATGAGCACCTAGCGGCAAAAGTACTCTTCAACACTCAGTAGGCACCAGGCATCCTGACAACTGACTTCAAACAACTGAATTTAGGGTGTTTGCCTGATGACCATGTAAGATATGTTTCTGCATTGTCTTTTTTTCCCCCACAATAAAAATCCTCATTGCTCCCACAAACAAGTTGTTAAAAGCTAAGAGTTATTGGCCAATGAGGTCATGGGTTCAACTCCCAATCCCACAAAAACTTGTTGGTTAGCATTATAAACAAATAAACCTCAAAATCTTTCAGTCATTTAATGTCCATTCTCATGATACTATAAATGCTAAGTTAAAGCAAAGGTGGAAAAGATCTTTTTTTTTAATGTTATTGTTGATTCAAGGGTTGCAGAGAAAAGTAGAAATTTCATACTGATAAATTTAAACTTATACATTTCACAATGGCAACAACCTTATGTATCACAAAATAGAGGTTGCTCAAGAGAGGTGCTTTGAAACTTTGATTACCTCAGAAAAATGCCAGCAAGAAAAGCAGCTTGCTCATTTGCCTTAACCAGCTAAAAAGTTAACATCTAGGATACACTTGGTAACAGTTTGCGACTCTTCCATTGGTTGTATTCATATAGCACTATTGAGTAAGCAGGATACATTTACACAGATTACTTCAGTCTTAAAACAATCTCATAGTTTTGAGACTTTTATTTTGTCAGATCTCCAGTTGGAGAAACTGAGACCTAGAGTGCCAGTGTGAGAAGTATATACTGTAAAGCTGCAGACCCCGACCGAGATGCAGGACCTTCCTTACGTGAACGTTGACCTCAGCCCTCCTCTTAGGACATTATATCTGAGACACAAATGCATATGCATGTACACAGTGAGATGACAATGAAATCCTGTCAATACAAGAAAGATAGAGGCAGTGAACCCTAGCTCAAGTGAACAGGGACTCTCAGACTCCTTTTAAAACGTAGGACTTTCTCAGCTGGTGCAGATGATAGGTACAGTTTAAGGCAGAAGAAGCAGGATATGTAAAAAAAAATGTTACAAGACAGAATAGGAGTGTCAGGGTTGGAAGAAAAGGCCATAGTTACAAGGAAAGGAATGGGGACTCTAAGAGGTTGAACACAAGAAAGTGGATGGGGACTGGATAGTGAGCTATATTCTATTCCATTTTCAAGCTTTATGACTTAAATACTGAAAGTTTTAGGAACACAGATAAAAATAAACAATCCTTAGACATAATTCTCAAACACTTTGACTCAAGCGCTCAGTTAAAAAATAATTACATTTAATAGAATCTCCTTCACTTTTGAGGTTGTCTGTAGCTTCTAGCTGTACAGAAAATCCATTTTATACTTAGTCAAAGCTTTTGAACTAACATGAATTTCTTATTCTCAAAGGGCTCCATTCGTATTTGATTGGAAGATTTTTCTCGCACTTCGTCTTATTTGACATTGGAAAATATCTAAGGAAATTTTCACTTCCAATTGATCACAAATCAGAGCAGCGACATTAAATTCAGTTGAAAGAACTAATTGCAAAAATGTGCATTTTGGAGCTCTCTTTATAATCCTGTTAAGTGAATGGCTGAATGTCCTGTCAAGCAGGACTCTCATGCTCGCTCTTAGGGCAGAGAGGGGAATGGTAGCCAGCATTATACCACCATATTACTCATGGCTCAAATGCCTTCCCTTCCAGATGTTGTCTTTTACCCCAAGTTTTATAAAACCAGAGTGCTGGAAAGAAAGAAAGCACAATTCAATGGACTGTTTTTGTTGACTTATCTCATCATCCTGCTTGTTAAGTGTCGTCTGGGTCTTCATCCTTCCACAGTCCTCTAGCCCTGTTTTCTTCCCTTTTGCTTATATCAGTTTATCATTTTGCCTGAATTTCTTTTTGTGGGCACTCAGAATTCTTGTTATAGACACAATAAGTAATACACAAATGTGTAAGGTCTAATTTCATTCTAAAATAATATGCATTTCGGCTTGCGGGGGATGAGGGGAGAGGTGTTTCACATGACATTGAGACCTGATTGCATGTGCATGGAGCTTTTTCTTTTACAGGAAGAACAGTAACATTTAATTTTAATTTCATGATTTTAAAATACGCTTCTTTGAAAAATGAAAATACATCAGACCATCCTACATATTTTAAAAACCTATAGCAAACATTGTACTAGGCAAAATAATGAAACCAGGAACAAGATGTAAGTAACAATCTTATTCAGTGTGGTTCTGAGGGATCACAACCAATGTAGTGGGACAAGAACAATATATATTAACATTAAACAAAGAAACAAAAATAATTATGATAGTCCAATGATAGAACTATCTTTTATACAGGATATTCAAGACCATCCTTTGATTCTTAATTTAAAATCTTTATTATCCAAAATTAGATACAATGTATGAGCAAATAATGTGTTGGTATCCCCATTTCCTTCCTCCCTGTCCCCAATCAGCTGGGTATCCTTTTCCATGGGCATATTGGATCAGTCTATGGGGTAGGGGATTATGGATAGCCTAGCATTAAAGGGATTTTATTAATTTATTAATACAAAATTTCCAATGAGAAAGCACAAACCTCATTTTACTTAAGCAGAGAGATCTTAAGCACAGAGATCTCAAATCTCATGTTGGAGGTGTATAAAATGATAGGTTATTGTGATGGTTAAGTTTTGTTGTCAACTTGACCTTTCAAGTAATCTTGGGTGGGTCTCTGAGGATGTTCACAGGAAGGCAGCCTCTCAGTAGGGGGCAGGATGTAAGGAAGCTCAAAGGAACTAGAGGTAAACATCCTTTCCTGTGTGGGCAGTTCAGGAAGGAAATTCCAGAGACTCGGGAAGCCATTAAGTCTGGGATAGGGTGGCGGGACCCCAACCTAAGGCTATATAAAGGGAAAGAAATTCTCTCCTTGGCCCCTCCTGCCTCTTTGCTGTTCTGTGCATATGGTGTTGGTGATGGGTTTCTCACTCTGCTTGGACCTGTGAAAGGGGAGCTGCCTCTTTTTCATTCTGGAACTTTCCCTGTATCTATAGCTTGAATAAATCGTTTCCTCCCATAAACTGTGCCTGGTTTGGAGATTCATCCTAGCAGTGTGTGGCTGACTGCGACAGTTATTAAATTTCTACGCTAGTTCTACACCTGCTTTCCCTGGGGATTGAGAATAGCACATGTTATGCAGAATATGTGTGGATTGTGAAGGAATCAAGAGAGAAGCCTCTTTCTTTTTACTGAAATGCACAAGGTCCTGGGGCTTTGTTAAGAAGGCAGATTATGAGTTTAGTACAAGTTCCTCAGTGAGAAATCCTCAGATGCTGTCTCCTTGCCCTTCTGTCTTTCTGGTTTAAATTAAACAGGAAGTGTGCATTTTATTAGTGAGCATAAACTGAAGATGGCCTGCAAGATGAATTGGGCAATTCAAGAACTAAGTAAGCACAAGAGAGATCAGCTAGTTCACGCTCCTAGGTAAGGACAGCTCACTGCTGACATTCCACTTGCTTTTTGAAATTGATAGACTTCAGATCACAAGTCAAGAAGTTAGGTGCTTTCAGGATTAAATAATAGCCCTTCCCAACATTTTAAGGTCTGGTTTAGTACTTTTCAAACTTTTCACTTTATGAATTGTACCTATTTTCTTGCCGCCTCTGCTTTCTGGCATGGAAGGCAAATTTCAGGTCTGTCCTCACTGGAAATGGCAGCTAACAGTAGTCTAGCACTGTGCTGTCCCTGGATCCTTCCAAGGATGCCACCCCCACAAATTCTTGTAACCCATGACTATTTCTCCTCATTTCCTGCTCTACAAAAGCAGGCCAGATGGCCAGCACCCACAGTGCAGACTGCTGACGGTAGTTCTAGCTTTCAGACTTTCCAAGGGACCCTGTCTAGAGTTTCACATGTATTTTGGGTTTAATGTGAATATCAATCTTGTACTTAAGAATGGAAGATGGTAAGTGAGTCTTTCTCCCAGTAGTTAACCCTATTTTTTAGAAATGCTATTTTCAGCAGAATGTATAATAAACATGACTATTTAAATGTAAGTCCTGATCTTTTTAATTAATTTATTTTTTAGCTAACATACAATCCTAAGTCATTTAAAACACAATTTGTTTTAGTTGAGACTTCTTTCCCTCTGCCCTCTTTTTTATTCCCCTATTTTTTGTCTTGTGTTCTTTTCTCACATCTTTCTGCTTACCTTTCTTTCTTTCTTTCTTTCTTTCTTTCTTTCTTTCTTTCTTTCTTTCTTTCTTTCTTCCTTCCTTCCTTCCTTCCTTCTTCCTTCCTTCTTTCTTTCTTTCTTTCTTTCTTTCTTTCTTTCTTTCTTTCTTTCTTTCTTTCTTTCTCTCTTAATTTCTTTCTTTCTTTCTCTCTTATTTTCTTTCTTTCTTTCTCTCTCTCCCTCCCTCCCTTCCCTTCCCTCCCTCCCTCTCTTCCTTCCTTCCTTCCTTTCTGTCTTTTTTTTTCTTTTTTTTTGTCTTTTTTGATGGGTGCTGGGAATAGAACCTAGGACAGTATACAGGCTAAGTAAGTGCTCCATTACTGAACTATACCCCAAAGCCAAGAACCTCACTCCTCATTTTCTTATTTATAAACTGATTGTGGCTGGCTTTCATTTCGTTTCAACACCAACCAGTATTATGATAATGAAACTGGTACACTGAGACATTTTTCATTTTAAAGAGGGCATAGAATTTATAAATCTAACAGTGTTGTGTCTGGCTATTCTTCATGAATCACATGCTATTTATTCTTTGGGGGCAAAAACTATGCTGAGTGAGGGGTACAAATATAAATGAAATAAGTGTCTCCTTTGATGAAATAAGTGTCTCCTTTGATGGTCTAGCTGGGGAAACATTCACTAAAATAACTCTCAGAGTTTCAATGGGATAAATGCTATGCTTACTAGCAGGCCAAAGAAAGTAGAACAGGAACTTAAGTATAACTGATTCTGCCAACAGGGTGGGTGTAAGTCATGCTTTCAGGGGAGGGGAGATAGCTGTTCCGGGTCTCTAGGGACTAGAAGGGCAAAACAGGTAGGCATAAAATGAGCACAATGCCATGGAGGTGTGAAAGGGGAAGGAAGCAGAGTGATTTTAAGAAAAGCTTGAAGGTTTCAAGCTTTTTTTTCAAGCTTTTTTTCAAGGTGAGTGAAGGGGAATAAAAAAGAAAAACCCACTGAGATGAGATCAGGAAAAGCTCTTAAAATGATAAATTTTCTATAGAA
The DNA here is from genome assembly GCA_004024765.1 of Zapus hudsonius. Lineage (NCBI taxonomy): Eukaryota > Metazoa > Chordata > Mammalia > Rodentia > Dipodidae > Zapus > Zapus hudsonius. The sequence continues at coordinate 30,915 of PVHP010015538.1, forward strand.
AGGAATTTGTCTGAACTTTTGAAGACCCAAGTTAATTTTATTAACTAATGCAATTAATTAGCTACAATGTAGAATTTATGAGTATTCTAAATATGTTGTTTCTTGTATTCAAGATAATGCCATGAAGGACCAGTGAGACTATAATTTCTTGTTTATATGGATAACCATTTATTGAAGTAAGTTGAATTAGATGCAATATAAGCAGTGTAGATTTAGTTTTTCTTGAATCTATTAACTATCAACACATTCTTTTCAGTTCTTTGTTCACTTCCTTTGAAACCTTGGGATCTATACAGATGTCAAATCTTTCAGTCAGAGTCAACTACCAAGGCAGCCTCATTTTGATGATCAAGACCATTTTTAAGAATACAAACTTCCATTCCAGTATTTTTTACATTTTATTTTTCCTTTATTTCCGTATTTAGATACACTGAATGGGCCAATAATGAGTCGGTATCCCCATTTCCCCAATTTCCCTCTTCCCTATCCCCAATAGGCTGGATATCCTCCTCTGTGGCCGTCTGGATCAGTTCATGGGGTAGGGGGTTATGGAGAGCCTAGGGGTCAACCCGGTTCCACCCCCTATGTATGTTGTCACTGAGGGGGGCAATGTCTCTGGTGGTTCTCCCTCACCATGTCTCTTACAGTCTTTCCACCCCCTCTTCCACTCAGTTCCCTGAATCTTGGTGGATATTAAGGCTGCTATATTGTTGAGGTCTTAGGGGGTCTCTGTACTTCTGCTTTAGGTTGTATTGAAAATCATTGTTGTCTGCTCTCTGGCATATTCTGTGTTGACTGATTGGCTGTGGTTATAGGCCTCTTGCTCATCACACCACTCTCTGTGGCGTTCTATCTGGATCCTTCATGGTAGATCTGGTGTGGCTCATCTCTTGCCCAGATGTCAGCTATAGGCCTGTGGTCCCTTGGTAGGGTTGGAGGATCCATAGCTCTCTCTCTGCATTCTGAAAGATACAAACAGAATCTCCATCGGAGAGTGAGATCAGTATAGGTTAACTTAGATACACATTTCTGAGTTGGCTAGACTGTTGTTAATAGCTCTATGTAAATCACTTGTATAGTACAGTTCTCTTTGGGGGCTTAAGATTCTGGTTTCCGAAGTTCTGAGTCCCCAGTTCCAGTTAAGGGCTCCCCTTATAGTTACAGTCCCAAGTCCAACTTCAAAACCTCTTCTCTTACTCTCAATGGACCTGACTTAAAAATTGGAAACCCTCCATGGAGAAAGGGGTATGCACTATTCTTTATTTCTTTGCTGTTATGCATTCCAGATTTTCGGGGTTTTAAGACTGTAAGAGGAATCAGAAGTAAAATGCAGATGTGTTATCCTGAGCTAAGTCTCTTTGAATTCTTTACTCACTCTGTGCTGATTTAATATCTCTGGCTCTCCTGTGTACCCAGATGTGGGTCCTTCAGAGTCCTGCCTGGGGCCATTGGTTGCACACATGGACACCTGCATAGTTGTCTAACTTGAGTGATCGGCTCCAGGTGAGCTATTTTGTGAATTCCCCTCAGGGTCCCACTACTAGCAAACTTTACTCAGGAGGCTTGTTTCTTGGGTGGAATTCCTTCAAATTGATTCATTTGTTGTTTCCTGTGGCATTCATTTCATTTTTAGGAAACATATAGATCTTTTCTATGGGGGGAGGAAGACTTGTCTTATTGCTTCTCTTCCTTTCTGCTGTGCCCTGAAAGAAGAGTGAGACAGGCATTGCTCCATTCAGACCGCCCACGAGAGAAGTGTAATGTGCTTTCTTTGTTGAAAGCCAAAACTCCAAAGGAAATATGGTGATTTGGCCTGTGTTGGTGTGAAGGACCAGATCAAACCCTGTGAGTCTCAAAGTTGAAGAAGTGTCTCTCAGAGCTTTGCGACCCTTGTCTGTATGATCCCCTTTTAAAATTGTTATTCTGTTTTAACAGTCTTTTTTTCTTTTTAAATACTTCCTTCCATTTGGTGGGATAAGAAATCAGAAGCAACTACTTCATAGCAAGGTGAGGGAAAAAGGTATAGGAAGCATTTGTTTCAATAATCCAAGCTTGGAAGTGAATCCTAGAGGACAAAATCTGAGAGATTTTCTGAGAAATCTGAAGAGATGAGAATATCTGGATGTGTTGGGGATCTTAACATATTTAATACTCACTTTTACAGTTCTTGCCTGTGTTGCTGGGATAATGGGAGCTAATTAAAGTTATGTTTATAAAATGAGGAGGACTAGGCCTGGTAGAGCACGCCTTTAATCCCACCACGTAGGAGGCTGAAATAGGAGGATCACTGTGAGTTCGAATACAGCCTGAGACTACATAGGGAATTCCAGTTCAGCCTGGGCTAGAGTGAGACCCCTATCCCCTATCAAAAAACAAAAATGTGGAGCAACATTACATTGGGAACCAACAGTGACAGAAGCAATATGAGTCTTACTGAAAACTCAAAAGTAATGCCATTTGGTTATATTGAATTGAGCTATGCCCACCATCTACCTTCCTCTGCTTGCAGAGTTATGCCCAGAACTTTACTATTGAAGGGCTAATCTCTACTTCATCATCAAATGTGGTCCTCATTTGGAGGAGTCCTTTATTATTTCAGGTAAGCCATTTCTATGCTTTATTTCTTAAATCCTTTTTTTGCTAAGATAAAAGGTAGTCCCTCTAGTTTTAGGATTTTTATGAATTCCAAATGTTAAAAGCCTCTTTATTATAATATTTCACAAGTTAATAACTTCCAACAATGATTTTTCACATTTGGGGGGGGGGGAAGACGGGGCTTGAGGTAGGGTCTCACTCTACCCAGACTGACCTGGAAGTTTTCACACTCATACCTGCTAAGGAATATATTAATGATTGATTTATTAAAAATTTTCTGGGATCAAAAAATTATCAGCAGTCATGGTATCTTCACTAAAACAACCTACTGATTTGGAAAGTTCTATTTGATCGTGATGCTTGATGTATCATTTGAGCTAATGCTACCAATCTGTCACTAACTGATTTTTGAGTTTCTATGTTTGCATGGTCTTGTGATAACAGTAGCAGGAGGCAATGAAGGGAACAAAGAGAAGCAGAGAGGAAGTCCACTTGAATCTAAAAACTTAATTAGCTTTTTTTTTTGAGGTAGGATCTTACTCTAGCCTAGACTGATCTGGAATTTACTATGTAATCTCAAACTGGCCTTGAATTTACAGCAATCCACCTACATCTGCCTCGTGAGTGTTGGAAGTAAAGGCATTCATCATCATGCTTGGCTTCTAATAGTTTTAATTGTTTAAATGATTACAAAAACCTCTTTGACAGTTTACATATTAATTTTACTGTCTAAATATGGAAGGCTAGGGGACAAGGTTGGCGGAGCTCCTGTTGCAGTCAGGTTATTCTGAGTCATGCTAGGAGAATCTGCTCTTGAAGGCTTCCACGGTGCAATGGATTCTACATTACTGCACTTAAATGCGAAATAGAAAGGCTTTGTGCACATTGCAGTGCCAGATGTGCACAGAAATCAGTGTGTTTATACCACAGTTCAGCAGGAAACGCTAGTAAAGTTGCATGTATTTGTTTGGCCTTGGCCTTACTGAGGTTCCAGCTGCAGCTTCTCTTTGTTACAGCTGATAATCATCTTCCAGAGCATTTACTAAATAGAAAATACTTTCTAGCAGGTGTCTGAAAAGTCCACAGTGATGTGGATCAGATGTGATTTGATTCTAAAAACATGATTTAGGCATGACATTTTAGTTAGAAGAAATAAATTTATTTTTCTCTCTTCTTTTTCCTCTCTTTTCTTCCTTATTCCTTGTGACAGCCTGGCATAAAGAAGCAGTGATTTTGGAAGTGAATAGGACAAGTTCTTATTGGGATCATGTTCTCTGAATCTTTTGTCTTTATCTCTACAAAGGACAATATACTGATGGATATCATTCAACTTTTGTGGGCTGTGAATACATTTCTTATGTAATTCTCACTAAATTTTTGTGAGGCCAGTATTATTATTTTAATTTTTACTGAGAAGAAAGGGAGAGAAGAGAACTTTGTTCCCTTGTCAAGTTCACACTGCTCCTAAATGGGGAAAAAATAGAAAAACAATAAAACCTCATGTCTTTCCCAAAGTGCTGGTCTCCACTGTTTCACAGGCTGCATACCTCTTTAAGAAGAAAATTCCTTTATCATTATCTGTCTGTGAAGACATTCATTTAAAACGTGTTATTTTAGATAGGGCTCCTTTGTGGAACATGGTTGTAACCCAATTAGCTGAAAGAAATGGAAGGATTGTTAGGTGACCAGAAGTGTAGCTTGGCTGGATACCTGCAAGTCATTGATTGGGGAACAAAAGCAAAAACCGGGTTGACACCATCTCTTGATTTTCACTGTTTCAGAGTAGATTCTGTTTTAGGATTCTCTGTGTTATGGGGGATCATGGCATCTAATGTCTGTCTTTACAGTCATGATTAGAGAAGAATGTCTCTAATGGTTTCAACCAGATAAACACAGGGCAAGGAATGTGATTGTCCTGGTTTAGAACGCAGGCCACTTTCCATGCAGTTGTGTGGGCCAGGGCACTAGGTTTGCTAAGATTTCACCAAGAGTGGCTTGTTTTCTCTATACCCAGAAAAAAATCGCTTCTCCTTTCAGAAGAAGAAAAGAGAAGCCACACCAAAGAAATAGACAATTGCACTCACAGATTGCATATATAATTACAGATTATTGAGTTAAGATTTTATTTTCCCCAAATTTTGCAAGTTTTTTTTTTCATTAATTCTTGAGTGGTTTTAGTGTGAATCATCCCAAGGGATAAATCCTCTCATTTTTGTAAGTAATAATCTATTCACTTCAGATTAAACAGTTCATCTGCTAATTTGTATAACTGGAAATGTTCCTGAGAAATGTCTTCTGTATCCTCACCACGGTAGAAAGAACATTTCCACAACCTGGTGCAGTTATTCTGAGTGTTCAACACAGAAAGGCATTATGGGGGCTGGTGCTGTTTTCTTCCCGTTGTAAGGTCATATATTAAATGGGCAGAGAGAGGGAGAACTTGGCAAGCTATTCAAATAGTCTCATTGTGTGGTATCTGGGAGAGTTAATAAAAAGCTATGTCATTTATTGAAGTAGAGATATTTGTAACAGCACAAAATACATCAAACAGTAAATGAGTGTGGTACGCCTGATGAGTAAGGCGAACAAAAATCAATATTTAAAATAAGAAAGTGCAAACATTCTATCCTCATATTAATGGGCTTGAAGAAGAAACAGCTGTTCCATTAGTTTTCACCTTGTAGACCCAACCCAGGACTGTAATTGAATTTCTTGGGCCCACAGTTGCTTGGCTGCAGCATCAGCACATGATTTAAACCCTGTGAGTTCTGGCTTTTAGACCAGCTCCAGGTGCAAAATTTTACACTAAGCCTCTATTCCATTTTGAGTTGAGATTCTTCCCAAGTAAAGGATATTTTCAAGCAATGTAAAACATTTAGATATAAACTTAGTGAATTTCATTTGCTTCCTGGACTTTTGATGGTAGGAGTTTGAAATGTACTGAGCATTTTAAATTATGATGTTACCATATGCCCGGCATCTCCAGTTTTATTATTGTCCTACCTTTTAATGTGTGTGTTTTACTTCCAAACATGAACATTCTAGTCCAATAAGTCCAATATGATTTTCAGTTATGCACAGTTACTGAAAGGTCTTAGGCAATATTACATAATGAACAAATGTGTGCTGTAACACACATACACACACACACACATTCAGACACATTTATGTTGTTCTTTGTAAAAAAAAAACCTTCCAATTTTTACACTTTAATAATGATACCCACTTTTAATTCAGACAAAATCTTATATAACTAACTTCACAAAAACATCATAGCCATGGAGAACCGCCTAGAAGTACACCCAGCCTGTCATAGCACCCCACAGCATTAGCAATAGTACCAACCTAGAAAGGCTTTCTTTTTTCTAACATGTTCTAAGTTTTGAATCAAGTTTTATCCTCCATCCTCAACTCTTTAATACCATAGTCCTCAAACAAAAATGGTAGACGCTCATTATCCAAATAATACATAGATATTAAGAATCAATCTAGTAGCTTGAAAATTATGTATGGGATATCTGTGAACACTCTTGTGAAACACAGATGAGGTTTTTAAACCTTTTTGACTTAAATTTTAAGGTACGAATATTTAATAAGTAAATAAATATTTCACAGAGTTTTATACATTATTAGAAACAGCCTGTATGTTCCACTGCTGTGTGTTGTATGTTATTTATTCACTTAGAGTCAATCTATTAATTACCATAAATTTCAACTCGTCACCTGTAAGTGTGAGGCTGCATTACTTAGAAAACAGAGGGCCAAAGGAGAATCA
>PVHP010015539.1:0-37260 GCA_004024765.1 Zapus hudsonius
CCAGGGAACTCTCCCCACTCTGTTATTGGAAACTGTTTATCATCAGCTAGATGGGTAGGTGGCCTGGCACCCTCTTCCTGGGGAGCCGCCTCCCCCTCTCTGTTTCTGCTTCACCCACATGTTCTGAAAGCTGAATGGGGCCTGGGTTTTGCCAATGCCCACTTCCTTGGAGCCCGAGGTCCTGGAGCTCAGAGTGGCAACCTGTTCCCACATCTCCCAGAACTTTACCGCCCCCTCCTCCCTCTCCTTTGACAGCCCAGCCAAGCTTGCAGGCTTTGATCCCTCGCCTCCCATCACGCCACCCCGACACCATCACCTGAGTGGATACGACTCATTACACAACCCCCCTCCATCCAGAACTCCCAATCCAGGACATAACTTGCTCCAAAATGCAAGTCAAAGGCCAGTCATTTCTCTGCTCACTGTCTTCCCAAAGGCTTCCCACCACACTCAAGATCGAGTTCAAGGTCCCAAGGCAGCTGGGGTCTTGCACTTGGCTGACACTGGCTGATCCATTCCCCTCTTCCCCCGACATTGGCACCACTCCCCCCTTCACTTCCCTCAGGTCTCTGCTGAAATGTTACCTTTTTCAAGACCCCCCATCAATACCACTTCCACCCTTGATAGTCTCTACCCCCCAAAAAAAGACTTTCTCCCCTGGTTACCTCATCATGGACATTCGGGTGTGCTTTTGTCCACCCTCTTACACACACATGACACAAGAATGACTACATTTATTCCCTGCTGTATCCCAGAGCCTACAAGAGTGCCTGGCACTCAGTGAGTGAATGAATGAATGAATGAATGAATGAGCAAACTTCTTCAAAGAGTTTGGCTTTGAAACTTCCCAAATGGCACCACCATGGGTTCCTGGGACTGAGTCCACGTTGGCAGGAAGGTAATGCTGACGTTGTGCCCTGTGCCTAGAGTGGGCATTTCCTGGCTCCTCAGTCTGTCCTTGGCACCCAGCCCAAGGTCACCTGGACTTTTCCACCACAAGTCCAGCTGGAGGAACTAGGGCAGAGGTTGTGGGCTTTCAGCCAGGGACTGTGTGGCCTGTGTTTCTCCAGCGTGGGAGAAGGGCAGCTGATGTCTGTGGAAAGGCTCAAGGGCTGTGCCCTTACCCTTCCGGCTGGAGAGAAGCTGGCTTCCCAGCCACTTCCAGGTAGACTCACAACAAGAACAGTCACTTCAGGGATGTAGCGGGGACCCTAATGGGGTCATACTTGGTTTGAGCAGTTGCTAAACACTACCTCACCTCTCCATGTAATAGTTTTAGGGTCTGAAGGAACATAAGGGTCCGTTGTGGTGCATCTGTCTCTAATTGGAGAGACAGGAAATAAGATGGGGATGGTGTCAGGGCAGGTGTCTGCCGTTTGCCTGAAGTTGGGGGTGCACACCAGAGCAGCTCCTAAGGAGACAGATGCCCCATGAGGACAGGGCAGACAGCAGCACGGAGGACCCAGGCAGAAGAATACACAAGTGGAGACCAGAGGGTCCCAGAAGGGTGAGGATTCAGAGTGACAGGTGGAGCCCAGTGGCGAGGTCTGGCTTAGGTTCTAGAAGGATCTCCAAGCTGTTGTGTTGCATCTAGCCTGGGGCAGGGACACAGGGCCAGAGGGCTCCCTGCTGGGGCCATGGCCACACCCCCACTGGCAGGGGTAGGGGATGCAGGGACCTGAGCAGCACTGTGAGGGAGACAGGGGTCAGCTTTCAGGTTAAAGGATGCTGATGGATTGGGTGTAGCTTGAGAGAAAGCAAAGCATGAAACAGGGAGAGGCTTCGGGAATCTGAAAACAGCAGCTTGCTGGAGGAGACACAGCTCCCAGGCTCCAATGGCTCCAGCCTCATGCAGGACTCACCCATTGCCTGAGGATAACAGGACCCACCTGTAGCAGCCAACAGAAATGACTAGAAAGCTAAGTGACTTAAAACAACATACTGTAGCTGGGCATGATGGTACAGGCCTGTGATCCCAGCATGCAGGAGGCTGAGGCAGGAGGATTGCAAGTTTGAGGTCAGCCTGAGCTACTAACAAGAGACCCTTTGTCTCAGACAACCAGCAAACCAACATAGCTGCATTCACTCAAAGTTCTAGAGAACAGAAACCCAACATTCAGATGTGAGTTCCCTGAAAGATTCCAGTGGACATCTGTGTTAGTTATCTTCTTGTTGCTGAGGCATCATACCTTTAAAAAAAAATCAGTTTGAGGGAGGTAGGGTTTATTTCAGTTTACAGTTAATTCCAGGTTACAGTCCATCATGGCGGGCAAGACAGGAGCTTGAGGCAGCTGGTCACATGCAGCCCACAGTGAGGAAGCAGAGAGTGAAGGGTGCTGGATGGAAGCCAGTTCTGTCCTTTTTCTACAGTTCAGGACCTCAGCTTATGGAAGGGTGCCACCCATAGTTAGGGTAGGTTTTCCCACCTCAATTAACCTAATCAAGATAAATCCTCACAGATGTGCACTGAGGCTAAGTAATCGACATAATCCCTCACAGGTGATTCTAAATCCCGTCACATTGACAATATAAACTGTTACAGAATCCTTCCCTGCCTCTCCCAGCTTCTGCTGTTTCTTGGCTGTGTTCCTCTGGTCCCTGCCTCAGTATGCGGCAGGCTTTCCTGTCCTCACCCTGCGACCCCTCCATCTCTCATAAGGACACAGAAGCCACTCTAATCCAAGATGGTCTCTCAAAGACCTTAACTTGGTTACTTCTACCAAACAAGGTCACGGTCACACACCCTGATGGTTGTGAGGCCTCAATCTAAGGTCCCTAGGACAGGGCCCAGCTAGCACCCAGAGCGCCTAGAGAGTGTTAGCTATGGCTTCCCTCCTAGTAGGTGTGTGCCACCACCCCACCCACCACCAGTCCTGCCCTGTGCTGACAGCTGCAGGGAGGGGACTCTGGCAGGCATGGCACCTGGGCCTGCAGCACCCCAGCAGCCTTGCAGTAACTATGTCATCAGACCATGAGCCACACAAGGACAGGACAGCAACATCCTTGCCCCTCCTTCCCTGGAAGGTCATCCAGATGGGCACACTTGTGTGGCATGATACTTGGGCACGTTGCTCAGCGATACCTGTGTTTGAAACAGGTCCCTTTGCTCCTGCAGGTGAAGGCAGTGGCTGAGAGCCCAGGTGTGAGAATCAGGTAGTCTAGGAGGGAATTGAAGTCTTCCTCAACTGTACCTCAGTTTCCTCATGTAGAAATGTCTCCAAGAGATGCCCAGTGTCGTGGCGCACACCTTTAATCCCAGCACTTGGGAGGCAGAGGTAGGAGGATTGCTGAGTTTGCAGCCCATCCTGGAACTCTGTAGTTTCAGGCCAGCCTGGGCTACTGTGATACCAAAAATTAAGAGAGAGAGAGGGAGAGAGAGAGAGAAATGTCTCAAGAAGACCAGGTGCCCACCACTGTCATGTGCCACATGTGTTAGGATTCTTGGTCATTCCTAAGGGTCCCTGGATCTGGGCAGGCTGCCAGCCTGGCCTGATGGAAATCTCTACCCAGCTCCAAGTTGCTGTTAGGAGGGCAGCTCTGCCAGCTGATCTAATTTAAGGAGCTTCGCATCAGTCCTGCCCTGCACTGCACTGAGCCAGTGGGAGCAGGGTTCGAGTGTCACAGGAAGGCCCTGCCTGTCACTGGGCATCTCAACAGTGCAGGGTAAAGAAGGACACCTAAGAGAGGCCCCAGGAGCTTGGTCACCTCTGACCTCCTGGGGTCAGCAGTGGGCTACCTGTTAGGAACCTGAAGTTGCACACAGTCAAATAAATGTAGGTTTCATTTTATGTTTCTGTGGTGTGATGTGTGTAAGTTGTAAAGTTTTTTGAGACAAGATCTCTGGTACTGGTACTGGTACTGTAGCTGAGGTTATGTACTGAAGCATCAGTCAAGTGGAGTTAATTTCATATGCTAACATTCTGCCTAGGAAGAACTAAGTGCTGATGTGTGGCATAGGCTCAGCAACACTTAAATATGGTTATAAAAACATGAAAATCGTGTTCACTCACTCACCAAGATGGGGTAGTAAGCCTGGGAGGCTGAGGCAGGAAGATCTAGAATTCAAAGACAACCTGGGCAACTTGGACCCAGTCTCAAAATAAAAAGGGGAGAAAGCTAGGGATGGAACTGGGAGATGTGGTGCATGCACTTGGGAGGCACAGGTAGGAGGATTGCTGTGAGTTCAAGGCCACCTTGAGACTCCATAGTGAATTCCAGGTCAGCCTGGAGTAGAGCGAGACCCTACCTCGAAAAACAAAAAGCTAGGGACAGTAGCTCAGTGGTAGAGTGCTTGCCTAGCATTAAATTCAATCCCTAGTACCAAAATAAACGTGTGCCATGTCCATGGACACTTCTCCAGATCCACACTTGGCCCTCTGTCTGACCCCAGCTTTATATCAGACTGACTCTCACATGCTTGCCCACTGTCACCCAGCTTACTAACATCTTCCTGCGGGCCATGCACCCGACTGCCCACCATGCTGAGGTCTCTGGTGGGTGTTTTCTTTCCTCTGTCTGCTCAGCCTAGATCCCTAGGTGTGCTCATCTTGGCTGCCTTCCAAAGCCACAGGGCCCATGAGCCATGAACTGCACTGCCAGTGACCTGCCCAAGGATTTGGATCCTTCCCAGCTGTCAAAGAGAAACAGATGCTCCTCCCAGAACCACCGAGACCACCCGGCTCTCATTGGTGGGATGGGGCCCCACAGCTGAGCTCCAGGAGTGACAGCCTCATGCAAGCATGGAAAAGGCGAGGCCGGGGCTGGAGAGATGGCTCATGGATTCAAGGCACTTGTTTGCAGAGCCTGACAGCCTGGCTTTGATTCCCCAGTGCCCACATAAAGCTAGAGACACAAAGTGGCACATGCATCTGGAAGTTCATTTGCAGTGGTAGGAAGCCCTGGTGTGCCCATATTCACACACTCTCTCTGCTATTTTCTCTCTCTCAAATAAATAAAAATATTATTATTAAGAAGAAGAGAAGGTGAGGCCTGATGGGGAGGAATGCAGACTTTTCTAGAAGCCTCCCGGGGCCAATGCCATATGAGCTTTGACTTCTTGCCTAGCCTGTGCTGGCTCCATGGGATGAGTAAGAGTTCCCAGGGGACCCCCAACCCCTGGAAGGTAGTGTTCACAAACAGTAGCACATTCATCCGTGCGCTGGTGGACCCTCAAACCAGGGCTAGCGTTAGCATCAAGGGGCAGGAGTTCTGAGTCATTCTGCTCTGTTGTCAGGAATTGTGCAACCCTGGGCAAGTGGCTTTTATCTGAGAGTCACCTGTAGCATGAGGATGAAATATACTCTTCCGTGGGGTTGTGAGGATGAGAGAAGATGTGTCTTTGTGCTGGGCCCTGTGTCATCGAGTCATTGAGGAGTGTTGTAGGGAGGGTGGAGGGAGCAGCCCCAGAGCCTCCAGAATGGAGGAGACATTCAGGCAGGGTTCTAAATGATCAGTAGGTGTCTGCAGGGAGCCTTGGCTTGTAAAAACAATGGAGAGGGATGGAGAGATGGCTCGGTGGTTAAGACGCTTGCCTGCAAAGCTTGAGGACCTGGGTTGGATTCTCCAGTACCCACGTAAAGCCAAATGGACAAGGTGACACATGTGTCTGGAGTTTGTTTGCAGTGGCTAGAGGCCCTGGAGTGCCCATTCTCTCTTAAATAAATAAATAAACGAAATATTTTTAAGGCAATGGGGAGAGGTGCACTATTTGGCAGTCCTGAATGGGTACCTTTAGGGGGTTCAACCTAAGCAGGGGTTGGCCACACCTTGCTGAGTTACTGTTGGAAACTCAGTATGGGGAAACTATGGGGAAGCTTTTTATTAAAAAAAAAAATTATGCCAAGCTTGGTGGCACACACCTTTAGTCCCTGCACTCGGGAGGCAGAGATAGAAGGATTGCTGTGAGTTTGAGGCCACCCTGAGACTACATAGTGAATCCAGGTCAGCCTGGGCTAGAGTGAGACCCTACCTCGAAAAAACAAAAAACAAAAAAAATCTATTTATTTGAGAATGTGTGTGTGTGTGTGTGTGTGTGTGTGTGTGTGTGTGTGTGTGTGTGTGTACATGGGTGGGCCAGCACCTCTAGTCACTGCAGATCAACTCCAGACACACATACCACTTTGTGCATCTGGTTTTATGTGAGCCCTGGGGAATTAAACCAAGGCTGACAGGCTTTGCAAGCAAGCACCTTTAACCACTGAACCATCTAGCCCCTGGGGAAGCTTTTATACCTTCTGGTTTTGTTTTTCTTTTTGTTGTTTTGAGACAGCCTGGCCTCAATTGGCAGTTCACCTGCCTCAGCCTCCTGAGTGCTGGGGTTGTATGACGCCAGGTTTCTGGTTTTTAAGATCATCAGAGACTTCTCCCTGGTACAGACAAGCATAATGAAGCAAGTGACAGCCATACACACGCCTTCCCCCAGGTGCCTCTCTGGAGCCACTTGCTTCCTGGACCCGCAAAGGTATTAGATGGGGCTTTTTCTCAGGGGTACACAGGGCTGCTTCCCTTTTGTCCAGCATCTTGAAGCCCTGAACGTCTTTCCCTGTCCAACACCCTCCCCCTTTGAAGGATGCCCAAGGAGGGACAGCAGGGGCTAGTGTTGATGTTTGCTCCGTCCTCCCTCCCCAGGGAAATCCCAATAGAGTATTGAATACTCAGTGGGTGCCAGCTGCTGGCTGAATCCCCAAAGGACTTTGGGAGGAAGTTTTCTTTTATTTCTCTTCTTTGTGCAGTGCTGAGGATTGAATTTAGGGCCTCACACATGCTCAGCATTTGAGCTACAGCCCCAACCCTGGGAGGGAGTTTTGTCCTGCCAGGAGGGTGAATGAAAGTGCTGTCACTGGGTGCCTGTGGATGGAGCCAGACAAAACCTTTGTTCAAATGCCAGCTCTGTCGCTCTGTGGCTGTGTAGCCTCAGACAAGATGTCTAGCCTCTCTGGGCTGCAGTTTCCTTCCCTAACCGTTGCTCCTAACACAGCTAACTCCTGAATCCTCAAGATTGGCTTGTTCAGTCTTTACCCACTTAACCTTATGGGTTTCCTTCTGTCTTCCTTGCTGGAACCAGGTTTTCTGAAGCAGAAGTCACAGCTGTTTTGTTCTATTGGGTATAAGCACTGGGCTCAGCCCCCACCCATAGTGGGTGCTCTGTGGTTCTTGCGGGGGGGGGGGGTGGACGAGGTTGTGGTAGAGATTGAGCTGGATGAGGTACACAGAGGGACTTCTGGGCAGAAATGGACACTGGAACCACAGAACCCTCCAGGCTTTTTCTAATGAAACCCTGTGTGCATTGGGGCTTAACTTGTGGGATTTGGGAAGAAGTCCTCAAAGTTTAGCCATGCCTGGGGCTGAGCCTGCACAGAAAAAGACTCTAGGCTCCAAGTCTGCCTCTACTACCCTTGAACATGACTTTGAGCCACGGTCCCAGCTCAAAGCAATGATTGCCTGACCAAGAGGCTGAAATGAGCAGAAGGCAGTCAGGGGAAGAAGGATGGGTCACTTTCCACGCTGGCCCTGGCTGGCAGGACCTTCCCTTCATTTCCCCTGCTCACCTTTTCCAGGAGGGGAAAAGGACAGAAGCTTCCTGGTGACCCCACAGGAAACAGGAGGCCAAGAGGTGTGAAGCCACCAGCCCTGACTTCATAAACCCAGATTAAGAGTCACTCCCTAAACTCTGCCCCACCCCCACCCCAGCCCTCACCCTGTCCTGGGAGTGAATTAAGAGGAGGCCAACCAGCTTCCAGGGGCTCATAAATCCTCCCCTCCCCAGGCCACTGCCACCCGCCTTTAGACCCCACCTGCCCCCTAGTAGCCTCACCCCATCCTGGCCCTGGGCAGCACCTGTCACTCCAGGGGTCTCTAGGGAGCCCCCCAGGGAAGACCTGCTACAATATACCTGCCAGTGACTTGGTTTTCAGAGGGGCCAGCAAGGCTGCAGGAGGAGCCAGTTGGGACAGCAGCTCCACGGGTGGGGGGGGTGCTGTGCCTTCAGGCCCTCTCCTACCCACCTCCACCATCGCCATGGATGCTCCTAAGATGGACAGATGGACAAGGGCCCCCACCCTATCCCAGGACTTGTGCACAACCCCAGAAATCCTGAGGAGACACAGTGCCACAAACACTTCGACATGCATGCTGACAGATGCACTTAGAGACACAGGTGGACACTCAGACACACTTCCAGGCTAACACTCATAGACGCAGACACATGGGGACTTGCCCAGAGAGACACCGCCCAGCACCTTAGCCACAGTTCAACTTTACCTGACATTAAGGCCTGGCACCTCAGCTCCTGTCTGGTGTCTGGCCCTGGCACAGGCCTTCCCTCAGCCTGGCATCACCACGTTGGAGCCTCTGGGGAAACCCAGGTTCTATTGACTTCTGTGTGGAATGTTCTGGGGTCCCACATGGCTAAGCCAAGGAGGGTGGGTAGTCTCTCAGCCCCATCCATTCTTTCCTACCTTCGGCCCTAACATTTATCCATTCATCCAACAGACAACATTACCCTAGCACTGGAATACGAAAATGAACATGGCACGATTGGATTAGACCCAAGCGAGGGCAAGAAGGCAGAGAAGGATGCCACCATAGTGCCAGAGAGAGGTGGGGTCAGTCTCTCAGTCCACCAGGGGTCACCTCTACAGACCCTCAGAAGGAAACACCTGAGCCCAGGACCCTGACAGTTGTCCTTCCTGCCCACATGTGACAGTGACACACAGCACCAGTCTCAGCCGCTGTATTTCCCTCTCCAGGGTGACCTCCCTAGTTCCTGACTGCAGGTATCCTGGCAGACCCTGGTGACATTTAGCCCCCTGCCCTCTGACACCTATCAGGAAGAGCAGTTCATTCATTCATCTGGAACTATAGAACCCTTTGGGGTTTTTTTCTAATGGAACCCTATGCACAGCTGTTTGCGCTAAGAAAACCACAGGGGTCCACGGTGACAGGTGTCCATCTAAACTGCTCAGTCAGGACCCCCTCATGCCTCAGGTCATCACATCACTCTAGGCAGCCAGACCCCAGAACCTTCCAAAAAGCCCCCACAGATTGAAGCCTTTATACCATTGACTTGCTCAGAAATTCAGTCTCCATCAATGTCTCACTGCCTCAGCTAGAGCCTAGAGAACTGTGCAAGCACCGTGGGCCTGTTACCCTATGAGTCAGAGGTCACCACAGCAGGAGAGAGGAAGCCAAGGATGACCTTCACCTTGGGCTGGCATACATGGATGATGGATGGATGGGTGGGTGGACAGATGGGTGTATATATAGATGAATCGATGTGTGGGTGAATGATAACTGGATGAGTGCAATGGGTGAACGCATGCATGCTTGCATGAGGAGATGTGGGGATAAATGAACAGATGGGTGCCTGCATCCATGCCTGCATGAGGAGATTAGTGGGTGCTGAGTGTTTGAAGTGATAGATGATGGGTGGGTGGACAGGAGGATAAACAGGTAGATGGGTGGATGGGTAGATGGATGGATGGAGTGATGAAGGAGGCTGGAAGGAACCCTGGGTGGCAGTGGCTACCAGCCTGGGTGGGATCCAGTGGAGTGAAGTGTGTTCACACCAAATTGTATTCTTGGCACACATGCTTGTCAGTTTTCTTCTCCATGAACTGAGTCTCCCAGCCTGTTCTGGGCGAACCCATCCTAAGACTGTGTTTTGTTTTTAAATATTTTATTATTTATTTGCAAGCAGAGAGAAAGGAAGAGAGAGAATGGGCCCGCCAGGGTCTCTTGCCACTGCAAACGAACTCCAGTGGCATGTGCCACTTTGTGCATCGGTCTTTATGTGGGTACTGGGAAATTGAACCTGGGCCATCAGGCTTTCTTTTTTTTTAATATTTTATTTATTCATTTTCAAGCAGATATATATATATGAGAGAGAGAGAGAGTGTTAAGGCCAACACCTTGTGGGTCTGGCTTATGTGGGTTCTGGGGAATTGAACCCAGGGCCTTGGGCACTGGAGGCAAGTGCCTTAACTGCTGAGCCATCTCTCCAGCCCGGCCATCAGGCTTTCTAAACAAGCACCTTAAACCACTGCTGAACCACCTCTTCAGCTCCCCCCACATTCAGACTGTTTCTACTTGAAGAGATAAGAAGGTGTCCCCTGGAGCCTATCAAAGTGCTTCTGAATGACTATTGTGGTTACAGAAACAACCAGTGGGCCCCTCCCTTGTGAAGAAAAGCCTTTCTGAGTTTTAGGACTTCAATTAAAATAAATGAGGTGGTTGGACCACGTAGGACTTTCAATCTGGGCTTCCCTAGAGATGTTGAAGTAGTTGCATGAACATTATTTTCTTTTAAAAAATATTTTCTAAAGTTTAAAATACTTTAATTTTGAAAAGTCAAATCTAGTAGAAACCACCAGAATCTTCGCCCACCGTCCCTCCCTCTCTTCCCCAGCCAAACTCGTTTTCCACTCTTCTGTCTGATGATCTGTAACCATCCCTCTGGCTTCTCACCACACTGCCTAACATCAGTTGGATTCTGGCCCCATGTGACTGAAGCCATGGTGTTGCCCATGTTCCCAAAGTAGCTGGTCTGTTCTCATTAGTCACTGTCAGGAACTCTTGCAGAGGTGGACACAGGATTCTTATCAGCGTCATCCTTTGGGGTTTCCATATGGGATGTGTTTATGTGGGAGTTTCATTGATGATTTTAAAAAGAAAAGTAGAACCTTGTTGGAGCCTTCTAGCTTTTCCTTCTCCTGACTCATCTCAAGTGGTTTGGTTGCCCAGTCCTTCTCCCTCTGTGCCCTAGGGCTGATTCTCGGGGTGACCAGCCCCCCTCCTGGGATCTGACCCTGAGTTCTTCTGTGTGGAGAAATGAGTCATCCTCCTTTGGGTCAAGGCTAGGGACTAGCCAGGCTTTCATTTCCAGCCTTCTTTCCATTGCCCATTCATAAATATGCCCAAGTCCACTGAGTATCCATGTATGAGTCCTGCCAAGCTCGCTCCTAAATTTATTACCTGCTGGGTGAGGAGACAGGTCCTCCCCCTCTCTCCTCCCTTGCACCCTTCCTTTCCCAGCATGCCTGCAGCAAGGTAGAAGCTCAGGCTCTGTGGTCTAGAAGCACCTCCCCCAGCCCTCCAATAGCTTGTGGGAGTAATCCCAGCTCTCAACCCCATTGGTGAGAAGCCTGGTTGATTCCTAATAGAACATTCTGGAATATCCTACAGAAAGAGCTTTGCTGTTACTTCTAAGTATGGAGGGAAAAGCTGGATCTAGCTGACAGGAGGCGTCCTGCTAGGAGGAATGTTAGGAAGATCTGTACTTACCTAACCATAGGTGGGCAGGGAAACAGCTCACTCACTTAAAAGTAGCTGATGTCCCTTTTAAAAACTCAGTGTTGGGCTGGGGAGAGGCTAAGTGGTCAAAGGCACTGGCTTGCAAAGCCTGATGGCTTGGTGTCCGATTTCCCAGTCCTCACATAAAACCAGATGCACAAAGTAAAACATTTGCAGCAGCTAGAGGCCTTGGTGTGCCCATAGTGTGTGTGTATGTGTGTGTGTGTGTGTGTGTGTGTGTGTGTGTGTGTGTGTCTGTGTCAAATAAATATTTTACATTTATTAAAAATAAAAACAGTCAGCCTGGACTAGAGCGAGACCCTACCTCGAAAAACGAAAAACCAAAAAAAAAAAAAAAACAGTGTTAATTGGCTTTATGCATTTTATTTTGAGGTGGACTCAGGGAAGCCACTGGTTTAAAGACTGGGAATTCCTGAATTTCTTTTTTTTTTTTAATATTTTATTTATTCATTTTCAAGCAGAGAGAGAGAGAGAGAGATAGAGAGAGAGAGAGAGCATAAGCATCAGGGCCACTACCTTGTGGGTCTGGCTTATATGGGTACTGAGGAATTGAACTCTGGGCCTTAGGCACTGGAGGCAAGTGCCTTAACCGCTGAGCCATCTCTCCAGCCCAAATTCCTGGATTTCTGATGGCAGTCCTGTATCACTGTGACTTGCTTCACCATCACCTGTCCCATGCTGTGTTTTCTCTTCTTCCAGATTGTTCTCTGGGGCCGCACTGAGAAATGCCTGAAGGAGACAACGGAGGAGATTCGGCAGATGGGCACAGAGTGCCACTACTTCATCTGTGACGTGGGTAACCGGGAGGAGGTATACCAGATGGCCAAAGCTGTCCGGGAGAAGGTCAGTAGCTTGGGAGCATCTGAACGTAAGGAAGTGCTGAAAAGCAAACGTGCTCATGTGGTCTGGAGGGAGCGTTGCTATGGCAGGATGGTTTTGTCTGGGGCACCTTTGTGGACTTTTTGTAAAGCTGGCCCAAGTTACCTGGGCAGGGGTTAGGGCTGATTTCACAGTAGTAGTATCTCTCTCTTTTTTAAAAAAATATTTTATTTATTCATTTTCAAGCAATGAGAGAGAGAGGGAGAGAGAGAGCACCAGGGCCACCAGCTTGTGGGTCTGGCTTATGTAGGTCCTGGGGAATTGAACCCAGGGCCTCAGGCACTGGAGGCAAGTGCCTTACCCGCTGAGCCATCTCTCCAGCCCAGTAGTATCTCTTTGTCCTCCTGGAAACTTAGGCCCTGCAGGCTTCACTCTAAGACCAAGAGGAGAAAATGTCCCATGACCTTCTGGGAAAATCCAAGAGAGAGAAAAAATTCACCCTGTTCCATATCTGATACATGGTGACATTAACGTTTTATGTAGCAGTGACCTCATTTATTATAAATACACTATATTCTGGATATAGTGTATGCTATAAATTATTCCTTATTCTTAGACACAACTGACATGTCTCTAGCACGATTTATAAACAAGACTGGGGCTCCAAAATGCAGCAGTGTTTTCCAAGGTCGCATGGCTGTGCCCCTACAGGTGCAGGTTAGTTGTCCTCATGGCCCCACGGCCTGCTCTTGCCCACAGGTGGGTGACATCACCATCCTGGTGAACAATGCCGCTGTGGTCCACGGAAAGAGCTTGATGGACAGCGACGATGACGCCCTCCTCAAGTCCCAGCATGTCAACACCCTGGGCCAGTTCTGGGTAAGGGTTGTCCTGGCCCAGATCCAGCTGTGGGCATGCCAGGGAGCCTGGGCAGGATGAGGGGAGAGACAGAGACTGTCTAGGACTGGGGCTTGGGTCAGCAGGGATGTCTGAGAACAAAGAAGCTAGCCAGGAGCCAGTGGCATTTCTGATGGGTGTCGAGTTCAGTGTCCCCCAGCAGGGAGCCGTCGGGGCCTCCTTTCAGGAAGGTGCTGGTGCTGGAATAGCTGTGTATCTGGGTGGGCTGTTTTTTCCCAAGGGCTACAGGGGTTGGTGGGAGCTGTGCTTCTCCACGCTGACCCCTGTCTACCCTCAGACCACCAAGGCCTTCTTGCCTCGTATGCTGGAACTGCAGAATGGTCATATCGTGTGTCTCAACTCCGTTCTCGCACTGTCAGCCATCCCTGGAGCCATCGACTACTGCACGTCCAAAGCATCGGCCTTTGCCTTCATGGAGAGCCTGACTCTGGGGCTGCTGGACTGTCCAGGGGTCAGCGCCACCACTGTGCTGCCCTTCCACACCAGTACCGAGATGTTCCAGGGCATGAGGGTCAGGTCAGTGCGTGAGACCGGCCACCTCCCCTGAGCCAACCCAGCCAATGGTCTGCACTGAGAGAGGTACACACTAGAAGAACCCCTGAAGTCCTTGATCCTGGCCTTGCACTCTCTTACCTCATTCTCCATCCTCAAGGCAGTGGGAAAGCACCATGGGGTAGAACACTGTTCTCAGTACGAGAACTTTTACAATGCAGGCAATGAAATGCTACCCCAGAACAGCCAAGGAAACATAGCAAGGACACATAAACTACTTAGCAGATTTCATGTGTATGATGTGGAGGGAAAGATGCCAAAGGGCACCTTCTGTAGGATCCCATGTGTGTGAAAGTTTAGAAGAGGCAAAACTGACCCTGGTGCCAGACACCAGACCAATGGCTCACCTTCTGGGGTACAGAGCCTGGAAGGGAGCTAAAAGGAACTTTCTGGGCTTTTAGAAAGTTGCTTTTAGCCAGGTGTAGTGGTGCATGTCTTTAACCCAAGCACTCAGGAGGCAGAGGTAGGAGAATCGCTATGAGTTCCAAGCCAGCCTGAGACTGCATAGTGAATCAAGTCAGCCTGGGCTAAAACAAGACCTTAACCTGGAAACACCCCCCCCAAAAAAAAAAAAGAGAGAAAAAGAAAGTTTCTTCTTCCTGATTTGGGTGGTGATTAAATAAGCAGAAGTTAACAGAGCTATATGCATTTATTTATTGCAAATTACAACTTAAGGACCACCACTCACAGCTCCCCCAGCCCTATCCCGTCGGGGCAGTGTGACCATCAGCTTAGTGCCAGTCAACTGGGTGTCACTCCCTTGTAACTGTGATGTCTTGTGTGATGGCAGGTCTACTAGTTACTGCTCCAGCCTTCATTGCTGATTTCTTTCTCTCTCTCTTTTTTTTTTAAAGTATTTATTTGGGTGTGAAAGGGACCCAGCAGGTCCTCTTGCTGCTGCAAATGAACTCCAGACACATGTGCCACTTTGTGCATCTGGCTTTATATTGGTACTGGGGAATCAAACCCTGGGCCATCAGGCTTTGCAAGCAAGGGCCTTTAACCACTGAGCCATCTCCCTAGCGCCTCATTACTGATTTTCAAAATATTTTTTAAATTTTTTTGCAAACAGAGAGAGCGACAGAAAGAGAATGGGCACACCAGGGTCTCCAGCCACTGCAAATGAACTCCAGATGTATGCACCACTTTGTGCATCTGGCTTTATGTGGGCACTGGGGAATCCAACCAGAGCTGTTAGGATTTTCAGGCAAGTGCCTTAACCACTGAGCAATCTCTCTAGCCCTCGTTACTGATTTTTAAAACAGGGTGATGATCCATTGGTTATAGGTAGTAAGGGGGAAATGGTCTTGGTATGAAATACCATATTGCTGCATCTGAAGTGTCTAGTCCATAGCACTGGAATGGTATGTCTTGCCTAGGGCCAGAGATTATAAACAGATGAAAAGCAGGAATTACCCAGAAAGTATCTTTCCAGTGGCTCTTCTTTTTTGCTATCCAGCACACAAGGATCTGCCTTCCACGCCTTGACTTCTTCCACAAATGCAGGTGAGGGGTGAGCACTTGTCTAGCACGTGTGAGAAACCTTGGGTTCCAGCCCCAGTGTCACACACACGAAATGAAGGTGGCCTAGAAAGGTCATCATGAGAATTCAGTTAGACTGGTTGCACATGTCAAGTAGCCGTCACTCAGCACACCTTTGGTTGCTTGTAACAGAAATGGAAGCTGGGGAGATAGCTCAGTTGGTAAAGTGCCCAGAACCTGTGTAAAAATGCCAGACATGGTGATGGGCACTTGTAATCCCAGCACTGTGGAGACAGAGAAAGGTCGCTCCCCAGAACTCACCTGCCAGTCAGTCTAACCTTCTTGGCGCCCTCTAGGCCAATGAGAGCTGCTGCGGAAAGGTGGATGGATGGTCCTTGCTTGAGGGACAACGTCAACATTCGAGGTTGTCCTCTGGCATTCACCCACACACACCCACACACATCCACACACACCCACACACATCTACACACACACACACATCCACACACACACACACACACACACACACACACACACACACACACACATCTATGTGTGTTAATTTAAAAACAAAGGGGGGAACAAAGAATCAGAAATGCCAACCTCAGAATCATACCTCAGCTATGCAATTATGAAACTGGCCTGGTGAATGATGCCTTAGAGTTTGACTTCACTCACCTGTGAAATGGTGGTAATAATATTTATCTCTCACTAATAATAACATTGGGAGAATTAGAAGCAATAGTGCATATGCATGCCTGTTGTAAAGTCCAGTGCTCAAAAAACAGATATTTCCCCTTGTTCTTTTATCGGTTTAGTTTTGTTTTCTTGAGATAGGGTCCCACTCAGAGCTCAGGCTAGCTGGAATTCACAGTGCTCTCCTGCCTCAGCCTCCCAAGTACTAGCATTAAAAGTGTGTGCCACCATGCCCAGCCCTTGTTAGCTTTACTAAGAATAAACATCTCCATAAATGCATGGTGCTGATCTTCCTAGCAGACCATTTCTTCACTTTCCCCAAGAGCATATGTTTTCACTTAGTTTGCAAACAAATTATCATAAATTCTGGATTGAGAGGAGGCTGTTCTCATGATTGTGGTCATGGGATTGATTTTTCCCCCCTTTGAGGACTTGAATTGGTTTCTTTTTATCTGAGTATGCAAAAGTATCCAATTAAATACATGTTGGGAAAGAAGTGCATTGATGGCAGACTGCAGTTTTATTATTTATTTGCAGAGAGAGAGAGAGAGAGAGAGAGAGAGAGAGAGAGAGAGAGAGAGAGAGAATGGCACACCAGGGCCTCTTGCCACTACAAACAAATTCCAGATGCATGTGCCACTTTGTGCATCTGGCTTTACATGGGTGCTGGGGAATCAAACCTTGGGCATCGGGTTTTGCAAGCAAGTCCATTTAACTGCTGGACCATCTCTCCAGCCCCCTGGAGTACAGTTTTAATTGAACACCCCAAGCACAGAAGGAATGAGATGTTCACAGTGTTCACAAATCCATTTTGCCTTCTAGTATCTTCTCTCCACATTAAAATATAAACTCAAGGTCTCCCACGTCATTTTTCCTTAGTGACTCAGAGTGTGGGCCCCAATGGCCTAGGATCAAATCTTAGTTCTATGTGACCTCAGCAACTGGCTTGACTTTTCTACGCCTCAGTGTCTTTGTTCATAAAACAGGGATTAATAATAGTTCCTCCTACTTGATGGGCTGAATGAGCACTCGTGTGGGACTCAACTAGCTATGCCTGCCTGGGGGGCCCTAGGTGGGTATTAGCTAACCTTGGTTGTGTGGCTGAGAGCTGAACAATAGACTTGGAAGAACCACCCTTAAACTATCTCATTTTCTGAAAGAGAAAGGGAAGAGTCAAAGCCTTGGTGGCTGTTTTCTTAGTGTATTAGTTACCCTACTCATCACGTGACCAGTTGTTGGATGAGAAGCAGCTTAAATAAGGAAGGGTCTCTTCTAGCTTACAGTCTGAGGGCCTACAGTCCATCATGGCAGGGAAGGCATGAGGCAGGCTGGTCACATTGCATCCACAGTCAGGAAGCAGAGGGAGATGCATGCTGGGGCTCATCTTACTCTCTCTCTTTCTCTCTCTCTCTCTCTCTCTCTCTCTCTCTCTCTCTCTCTCTCTCTCTCTCTCGTTATACAGTCCAGGACCCCAGCACATGGGTTGGTGCTGCCTACAATTTGGGTGGGTCTCCCAACCTCAGTTAACTTAATCTAGAAGCTTCCTCAAAGATAAGCCCAGAGATTTATTTCCACTGTGACTCTATTAGCGCCACTTCTAACCAACTGAGCTAACTTTACCTGCCACAACCCCTTATGACTCTAAATCCCTCCCATCAACTTGACAAGATGAACCATGCACTGAGGGTTAAAGGCCAGCGACCTGATTAGGGCAGAACCAGGCAAGACTGGCTCTCCTGGATGTGTCGTTATGTGATATCATCTACTGGCTTATTCTGTGTTCCACCCTACCCACTGGACACTCTCCTCTCCACTACACTGTTGCATTTGGTCCTCAGCAACCTTGCAAGGGAGCTCTTATCCCCATTTTACAGATAAGAGAATCAAGGCTCAGAGCACAGTCATGTACTGGGCCAGTAAGTAGGCTTTCAGAGGATCCAGGAGCTCCACCATCTCTGTCCCTGTTACAGTGGACCTGGTGACTATCCCACCCACCATGGAGAGAATGGGAAAAAAATCCACCAGAAGACAGGCCTGAGGTTCCTCCATCAGCTCTTCCTGCAGGCGTCTTACCAGGAAGGGTCCCCGAAGCCCATGGTGCTGGCTCTGTCTGTCCTGTCTCCTCCACAGATGGGGACAGGAGAGTGCAGACTGGCCTTTGTGTCACTTGAGTTCCAGCAACAGTGAGCTGACTCCACAGGTGCCTCTGGGCACAACTGGAAAGCAGCCTCACAGAGCACCCCAGTACTCAGGAGGCAGAGGTAGGAGGATTGCTGTGAGTTCAAGGCCAGCCTGGAACTACAGAGTGAGTTCCACATCAGCCTGAGCTAGAGTGAGACCCGACCTTGATAAAAAGCAAAAAAGAGAAGGAGGAGGGGAAGGAAGAGGAAGAGGAGAAGAAATAGTATGAGTGTAGTAAACTGGATGAAAGCACAGGAGGGGTGAGGTCCATAAGCCCCAGAGCTACCCCTTGCTCGGGAATGACATCAGACCCGGGACTCACCATCTTCAATCTTCCCAGTGCCACAGCAGATCACAATCCCTTTGTGGGACAGAGGTCAGAGCCAGTAGCATTGGCCCTGCATCTTCAGACTGAGGAAGGTGGGAAAAACAATGAACAAAATCAGTAGACAGGGTTGGAGAGGTTGTTCAGTGGTGAAGGCACTTGCCTGCAAAGCCTAACAACCTGAGTTCGATTCCTCAGTACCCATGAAAGTGCACAAAATGGCACATGCATCTGGATTTCACTTGCAGTGGTTAGAGGCCCTCTCTCTCTCTCTCTCTCTCTCTCTCTCTCTCTCTCTCTCTCTCTCTCTCTCTCTCTCTCTCTCTCTCTCTCTCTCTCTCTCTCCTCTCTCTCTCTCTCTCTCTCTCTCTCTCTCTCTCTCTCTCTCTCTCTCTCCCACTCACCCACCAGAGCCTCTGTTTCCTTACTTGTTAATTGGAGAGGTTATGCACAGACCCAGCACTTGGGAAACACCTTGATTGCATGGGTCTGGGATCAGATGTTTCTTAACAGGTGTGAGAAGTCCCTGATGTTTGCACATTTGGTTCTTCATTCATCTGGATGGTCCATGAGCAGCATTCAAAGCATTCGAATGTTTCTGTCAGTGGACCAATGAGTGAATGGGTTTATGAACCAGCAAGTCATGGACCTCTCCAGCAGACAGACAAGAGGAGTGGGGCATAGTATGGGAAATGACAAGTATTTATTGAGCACCTATTGTAAGCCAGCTACTGGGAGATGCTTAGACTGTAATAGGGAGTGAGATTCATTGAGCCTCCACCTCGTAGAATTCATAGTCTGAGAGAGGAGACTGGCCGTTGACGCGGGAAGAGCCAGACAATAAAGCCAATGTCGTCAAGACAACTAGCAAGGAGAGGAGACCAGAGGCCACCTAGGGTGGGTAGGGCAAAGAGGGCTCCTAGAGGAGGAATTGGGAGAGGTGGCTGTGGGGACAGCTAGAAAGGACAGAGCATAGGCCACACGGACACAAAGATTGGCCTGTGCTGTTGAAGTAGAGCGAGCAGGGACAAGGTGGCCAGTTTCGAAGCCGAGAGAGTTCCATGCTTTAGGAGCCCTGGAGGGCTTTGGAGAATGAGCCCCAAGAGGGTGGGCTAGAGTTCCTGGATCCTTGATCCTCTGATAGCCTGGAGGTCCCACGCACAGGTGCCAGTGCTGGAGAAGCCAGGGAACATGAAACTCCAACAGGCTGGACTGGGGGAGAATCCCATGGCCTGGGATCCCTCCACAGGACAGCCCAAAGGGATGCCCACACACATTAGCCACACCAAGGCTCCCAGCAGAAATGCCAGCTGCTCCAGAAAACCAGTGTCTTCCTGTCTTCAGGTTTCCCAACCTCTTCCCCCCGCTGAAGCCAGAGACAGTGGCCCGGAGGACAGTGGAAGCCATGCAGCTCAACCAGGCCCTCCTTTTGCTTCCATGGACCATGAATATCCTCATTATCTTGAAAAGGTATGGGACTGGGGGAGAAAGTTCTATTGTCAAGCTCATGACAAACATCCCCCCCTCCCCATGGGCTCCAATGAGAAAGAGCCCCAGACAGGAGAAAGTGCACATGTAATTGATTAGTCATGTCTGCTGTGGGCAGGAGAATGAGTAGTGGTATAATCTGCCTGCCTCGGAGGTACAGTCCTGACCACAAGTAGCAGAAGTGGTCCTCAAACCCGACAGTGTCAGGATCCCTGGATGGATGGATGGATGATGGATGGATGGATGTGTTTAGTTGTCTGTTTTTGTAACAGGGTCTCACTGTGAAGGCTGGCCCTAACTTGCAATCCTCCTGCCTTAACCTCCCAAGTGCTGGGATTACTGATATATATCTATAATATGGGATTATAGATGTGTACACCCAGTTTAAAAATAATTGAGGAAGCCAAAGAGCTTTTCACTTTGTGACGTATATCTATCACAGTATTAGAAAATGAAAACTGAAGAAAAAAGATATTAAAATAGAAAAAAATTACATTTGTTTATAGTCATAATATTTATTCATTTATAAATAGTAATAATATAACTATTACATTAACATAACTGTTTTGGGGTTTTTGTTTGTTTGCTTGCTCTTTGAGCCAGGGTTTTACTATATAGCCCAGGCTGGCCTCAAACATATCATCCTCCTGCCTCAGACTCCAAGTGCTGGTATGACAAGTATATGCCACCCACCTGGATCATAGATATATTTTTAATGACAATTATACATATATATTTTTGAAGCAAGGCCTCTTGCCTAGGCTGGCCTTGAACTCATGGCAGTCCTCCTACCTTAGCCTTCTGAGTGCTGATTTTAAAGTCATGAGCCGCCACACCCAGGTGACAAATAATTGTTCTAAAAACAAACAAGAGGGGCCTGAGGAGACTGCTGGGCGGATAAAGGTACCCATAAGGCTGGATGCAAAGTGGCATGTGCACCTGTGATCCCAACACACCTATGGCAGTGAGAGGCAGAGCCAGGAGCCTCCCGAAGCTGGCCTGGCACATGCAAAGCCAAGTAATAAAAACAAGGGAGGCACTGTCACAAGTCAGGTGGAGGGAAAGGACAAACGCCTAGGATTGTCCCCTGACCTCCCCACATGCGATGTGGCATGTGTACACTCCACTCCATGCTTCACACACATGCACACATACATTCACAGTCACACGTACTTAAATAAGGGAGTGAGGGGTGAGTGATACTGTTTTACATTTTTGTACATCTTTGGGGTCTGGTGTAATTGGAGACAAGTGGGTTTCTTATATTTTAATTAGTAGTGATGGTCCCATGTCACATAGCCTGGAAAGCTCTATCACGCTTGTCAGAGGAACATCAAGGACCACCATTGGACTGGGGATGTGTCGTGCTTGGCTGAGATGCGCAGAGCCCTGGGTTCTCCTCCCAGCATGGCATAAACCAAGTTTGGCACCTATAATTCCAGCACTTAACAGGTAGAGGCAGGAGGATCAGAAGTTCAAGGTTATCCTCAGCTACACAGTGAGTTCGAGGCTAGCCCAGGCTACATGAAACCCCATCTCAAAAACAAACAAGCAAACAACAACAACAAAAAGACTAAGACCCAATAGGGTCTTAGTTTTGACCTTGGGCAGGTAATCAAGTGCTCTGACAGAAGCCTGTCTTGTCTGTCCGATCAACAGCTCAATATGAAGAGTAACTGATCTCTGGTGTTGGGAGTCACAAGCCAGACCCAAATGTATCAGGGTTAGGCCACACAGGGTGCTTGTTAGGCAGCTGGGTGTGGTGGCACACACCTTTGATCCCAGCACTCAGGAGGCAGAGGTAGGAGGATCACTGTGAGTTCAAGGCCACCCTGAGATTACATAGTGAATTCCAGGTCAACCTGGACTAGAGCAAGTCCCTACCTTGAAAAACCAATATATATCCTGAAGAGATCTCAGGCACCCCAAGGGTTCCTAGACCACACTTTGAGATCCATAGCTCCAGCCCCTGGGAAGTTTAGTCAAATGGAGACACAGAAGTCTTGATGCTAAAAGCTCAGAATTTGTAAAACCTTCATAGTTCTGGTCAGGTGAGGTTTACCAGGTCGTGGGGATGTCACCCTCCAGAATTTTCCCAGCATCGATCTCCCCCACAACTTCCCAGGCTTTGTGCAGCAAGCCTTGGCATTCAGCATCTACCCTGAAGGGGCTGGTGCAGATGGGTGGCCCCTCAGCCCGGCATCCATCTCATACTTCAGGGAAATCTGTGTCCCTGCAGCTGGGACTGGTTCCTCCCTGTCAGGAAGTGAAGCTTCCAGGTGCTGGGCTGGCTCACCCCCTTCCGTCCCCAGGTTGACATGGTGACCTCAGAAACCTTGACACTGTCCCTATGTCCTCCACGCTCAAGGCCCCTGTGCAGGCAGAGAGGGGAGTTGGGGTGCCTGGAACATTGAGACCAGGTCCCAGCCCACTCAGCCCAACCTGACCTTATATCCAAGATGTCCCCTGGCTGTCTTGGGAAGCCCCTACAAGAGCAGGGACTCAGGTCTTCTTGAGACCAGGCTACCACCCTCTACTTTAAGGAATATCTAAGAAGTGTTCTGGAGCATACTAAAAAAGGTTAGTTTTCCCTGGTACATCTTCGCACTCGCCACAGTGAGCCCCTAACCTAGATCTCCTGCCCAGCACCCCTCCCTTCCCACCTTCCCCAAAAGAATTCCCTAGAGGCTCAATTCTTGAGCCACCATTCCTAGGAAGCCTTCCAGATTGCTCTGCCTGGGAGTGAGCTCTACCTTTCCTATACTTGCCCGGGGTTCCTAGGGACTGGGGGTCAGAAATGAGATGTGACAACAGGCAAGGGTGGCCTGGGGCTCAGTGAGAAAGCACAAGGACTCTGAGATTCAGGGAGAAGACCTGTCCCTGTGGGTGTGACACCTATAGAACTATATAACCTATGTAACTCCTCCACCCGCATAGTAAGTGAGGAAGTGGGAACCTCAGCGCCCAAGGATGCCGTCTTCCTCAGTTTCCCATTGCTGTAGTGCTCTTTCATTGACCAGCTTGTTGAGCTCGGGGTCCAGAAGGCTGGGAAGCCCAAGAGCATGGTGCTCTTAGCATCAGGCACTTGGGCTCAGGTCTTCTTGCCACATGACAACAGAATGGAGTGGCCCATGGTAGGACAGAGCAAGTGTGCCCAAGAGAGCAGGTGTTATAACAAAGCCACTCCCTAGGCTGCTCATTAATCCATGGGTGAGTCCATCCACCTTTGACCCAGTCACCTCCTCAAGGCCCCACCTCCGGTCCTACCACAATGACAAGTTTCAGCCTGCAGTTCCCTGGGGACCGAGCCCTTCTGACCACAGCAGATGCTAAGAATGCAGCTCTTACTGTCCATCCCTGGGCCCTACCTTCCAGTGAAAGTGCTCACCCACTTCCTTGACAGCTCCTCTCTGGGCTGGGGGGAGGTGGCTTGGAGGGGAAGCCTTCTGGGGTCATCATTCTGCCCTGCCTGGCCACCTCTCTGCCTCTCACCCTGCTGATCACCTTCTCCTCTCTCTCCCCACCCCCAACCCAGTATACTCCCACAGGCCGCACTGGAGGAGATCCACAGATTCTCAGGGACCTACACCTGCATGAACACTTTCAAGGGACGGACATAGACTCAAGAGGAGCCTGCCAAGGCATCTGGGTACACACCCGTGCACCCTTTGTCGGTTGGCATGTTTCAGCTGCTGGCTGAGCGAGGCAAGAAGCTGGCCGTTTTCTAGGTCGGCCCCAGGACCTTTGCACAGAACTGATGGGGTGCCCCCATGGGGAGGCAAGAAACCAGTCAGCAGCCACCTTGACACGTTTGTACATTTCTAATTCTGTAGAGTTCATTGTTAAATTGCTTCTCAAGTCTAACCAGCCTGAGCAGACGCTCTGCCTTCCCCTCCAGAACCCACTCATCACCCTCAGCTTGTACAAACTGGTTAAAGGGCAGGAATGGACAATAAAGAGGTGGCATTTGCAAGTTCTTTTGTTCAAGTCCTTGGTGGGGGGAGGGCAGCTGAGAGGGAGCCAGTGTCAACCACAGAACCCCATCCTTTGAGAAAAGAGATCCACTCAGGGTCCCTAGTAATCTGGAAAGGGAAGAGAATGGAGACTGGCCAAGACCCTCCCTGGTGGGACCCCTCAGAACTAGTGTGTAGACAGAATGTCACAAGAATATCCTCTTTCCTGCCTGGCTCCACTGGGCTGCCAACCTGAGAGCAGAACCAGCATTTATTGAGTACCTGCTGTCTACCCAGCATGTGGGAAACTGCTGAGAAGCCAAGATGCCAGTTATTGGGGGAGAAATGATAAATGCATTCTCAGAAATACTTAGTGACAACCAGTCACTCTAAGGCTAGTCCCGTGGCTACAGGTGGGGCGTGATTGGCAGGAATTGGCACAGCCTTAGTTAAGGGTAGAAGTGCCCACGGCTCTCTGGTGTGGCTCTCACACCTGCTAGGATTAGTTTTTGTTCACAGCTTTCAGGTGGGTGACAGGAGCAGGCGGGGGTTTCCCAGGGAGGGAGGAGAAGGTCCCAGCCTCAGACTCACTGAGGAGCTTCCTGGATAGTGTGACCTCCAGATGACCCCTACAGCTCCCCTCCATCCACGGGGGAGAGCAGGCTGGTCTGCGGGAGACTCCCCAAATGTTGACCCCACCACTGCTTATGGACACCCCAAAGAGGGCTGCATGATGCTTTCACTATGGCGGGCCCTTCTCTCATCTCCCCCAGCCATCAAAGACCAAAAACACATTCTCAGAGACCACTTCAAGCAACTGCTCTGCTGTGGGTGTCAGCCAGATATGACACCCAGATTGCCCCGGCTTCTGACAGTAAAGGTGTCTGTCCTATGACCACCACCTACCAGATGAGGCAGCTGAAGCGCTCTGGGCAGCAGCCATCCAAGACAAAGTGTCCCAGTGAAGGCCGCTGCTGGCTCTGGACTTGTATTCCATTGGTTAGAGCACATCATGTGATGAAGCCTGCCATGGATCCTGCTGGAAATGCAATACCCACTAGGCCACACAGTCCATTGTTTGAATGATCACATGATCTGCCACGCTGAAGACTCAGGGCCAGGGATGAAGAGAGACCCACACAAGAATATGGCATCTCGGAGCCCTCACAGCACCCATTAGGAGGGGGAAGTCTGTGTCACAGGTGAGAAGGTAGCTGAGAGCTTGCCCAGATCCAGAATTTGAACCCAGCAGGCTGAGGCTCCTGTCTACTGCCCTCTTATTTCTCTGAGCATCTTTGAACATTCTAGAGAATTCTGTGTTCATGGCCCAGGATGATGTTCTAGAGAATTCTTTTATTTTTATTTTATCTATTTGCATGTGTGTGGGATCAGTGCATCTGGGTCTTTGGCTGCAAATGAATGCCTATTTGGCTTTGGGTGGGTGCCTGGGGATTTGACCCCTAGGCTGACCACTGAGCCATCTCCCCAGCTCCTTGGAGAGTTCTTGACTGCTGAGATTTCCATGAACTTGCATTTGGCCTGCAGGCCAGGAATTAGCCAGGATCCCTGAGGAAGGGTGTGACACTGGGGAGCAACGGGACCCAGCCAGCCCTCCGCAGGCTCTTCCCAGCACGAATAGCTGTCTTGGCTGCAGCAAGACCCTTGGTTCCCAGAGGCCCCCCTCACCCCCAGACTTCTCCTGGCTGCTGGGCAGGGCCTGGTCCCGCCCCACCCCCCATGCCGTAGAGCTTTCAGTCTCTGGATCTCTTCCCAGAGGAACCAGGGAAAGGGCCTTGGGCAGATTCCCAGGAGGCCACTCTGGTCCCTCCCTGGGATGGTTTGGCCGCCTGGAGAGCCTGGAGAGTGAGAGTAGAGAGCTAATTTTGTCCCTTCAATTGGGCAAGAGGAGGAGGAGAGTGACAAGCTCCAAAGCCCCCAAGGGGCGGCCCAGGCCAGACAAACCCTTCAAAGAAGCCTTGGGTCCTGGGAAATGACCCAGTTGCCATGTGTGAGGTTCCTCCCCATCCCCAAAGAGAAGCAGATTGGGGTGGGGGTGCTGGGCCCAGGGAGGGACCAGACATAGGAAGTCTCAGCCCAGTTCCAGGGGAGTAGGCTGGCTGACTGGAAGAATGGTGGGGGGGGGGGGCAGAGTGCTTTGGGAATTTGCCTCTCTTCTGGAAACAAATGATGCTCTGGGGGAACCAGGTGGCAGAAAGCTCTGGAGCTGACTCTAAGTCTTGAGTCTTGATGCTCTCCTCCCAGCCCCGAGCCCCTTCATGTGGGTAACTTGGGGATATTCTAGCCTGATGGGGGGCAGATGAGTCAGGCCTCAAGGAACTAAAGCAGCAGCTCAGGTTCTGAGCAGCAGGAAGGAAGAGAAGAGACCCTCCTATGATGGCCCACATGGAACTCCTCTCCCAGAACTCACAGGTCCAGAGTCTATGTCTGTAAACTGGATTTCTGTAGTTCACCCCTTGCTTCTTGCAGAGCTGAACTTGACATAGAAGGTAGATTTGCCTGCAGAGCAGGATGTACAAATTCAATTTACAAACCTTTGTGGAGTAGGGCTGACCAGGAACTCACTCTGTAGTCCCAGGCTGGTCTTGAACTCGTAGTGATCCTCCTCTCTCAAATTCTGGGATTAAAGACATGTGCCACCGCACCCAGCTGTGGGGTTTTTGGTTGTGTTTGGTTGCTGTTTTTCGAGGTAGGGTCTCACTCTAGTCCAGGCTGACCTGGAATCCACTCTGTAGTCTCAGAGTGATCTTGAACTCACAGCAATCCTTCTACCTCTGCCTCCTGAGTGCTGGCATTAAAGGTGTGTGCCACCACGGCCTGGCTTTTTTTTTTTTTTTTAAACAGAGGAGTTTGCATTGTTTTAAAACAGGGTCTCATGTAGCTCAGACTAACCTGAGGATGACCTGGAACTTCTAATTCCTTTGCTTCCACCTCCCAAAATGCTGAGATTTCAGACATTCACTACCACACCCAGTTTTATGTGGTGCTGGGTAGCACGCTAGGTAGACACTCTACCCACATCCCCAGCCCACAAATGTTTATCCATAAACACGTGTCTCTACATTAACTGAAGGCTGCTCAGAGTGGGCCAAGTTGAGTTTTCATATGTCTGGGAGCTTCCCCCATCCCATCTCTGTAGAGTTCAGGCTCCTTCCTGCCTCCCAACCCCCACCCCCAACTCTCGGTCCCCAGTCCTCCCAGCAGATGTCCACCCCCAAAAGCCCAGCTCTCCAAGTCCCACTGTGAGGCCAGGAGGTGGATAGCCCTGGGATCTGGGAGAGCTGGGCTCTGCTACCTCCTGTGTGCCGCAGTTCCTTACCTATAGAGTAGGGTAATGTCCCTGCCCTCCTGCCTCTCAGGCTGGCATGACTTTTCAGTGTGATCTAGATCTAAGAAGGCACCATGAACCCTTGGTGGTGACATGATACCGGCTCCCACAGCCCTAGACATGACCTGATGGCCTCAGGTCACCTGGGTCATTGCCTTGGCCTGTGATGGGAGCATCTTCTGAGGTATGGCTGGCTTCCTTCGGATGTAGTGGGATAGAGCTGTGGCTCGGGCCTCACCATGAATGATGCAGAAGGGAGGTGCCTCAGGAGAATTATGGGGTCCTCAGCAGGATGGAGGGTGCTTCCTGGGGACAGGGTTGCAGTCCTCCAGTGTGGAGTGGGCAAAACGAGACATTCTCTGCAATCACCCACCACCAATGGCTCTGGACAGCCCTTGGACACTCCCATTTCACAGGCACAGTTTGAGAAGGTAGAGCTGGGAGTGGAAGCATTGTCTCAAAATAAGGCACAGGGCTGGGTTGCGGCTCAACGGATGAAGTGTTCACCACTCAAGAGCCTGAGTCCCTGTGTTCAGTTCCCAAACCCCATGTACAGAGCCAGAAGCCATGGTGGGCATCCGCAATCCCAGCATGTTGACAGCAAGATGGAGGTGGAGACAAGAGGACTTCCCAGAAGCTCATGATCTGAGCACAGCAGAGAACGACAGCACAAGTGAAAACGAGAGTGAGAAAGACAGGGCTGACAGTTGTCCTCTGGCCGCCGCGTGCACGTCAAAGCGCATATGCATCTGTGTTTACACACAAGCACATGTGTGTGCATACACACACACAAATAAGTAAATGAATAAAGGGGGGATTCAAAGAAATCAAGTTATTCTACTTCCTTTAATTTCCAAAATCTTCCATGGTATAGAGGGATGGTTTATATTGTCAACTGGGCAGAATCTAGAATCATCTGTGAGGGTAATTTATCTAGCTCAGGTTAGCCTCTGGTCATGCCTGTGAGGGGTGATCTTGATTAGGTTAGTTGAGGTGGGAAGACCCACCTTAACTCTAGGTGGTGCTGTCTGATGGGCTGGGGTCCTGGACTGGAGAAAAAGGAGAGAGCTGTCTGAACACAAGCATTCGTCACTCCCTCCCTGCTGATGTGATGATGTGGCGCTGGCTTCTGCTCCTGCCATGAGGGACTCTACCCTCTGGAACTGTAAATCGGAATGAACTCTTTCCTTCCCTAAGCTGCTTCTGCTCAACAAGAAAGTCACCAATACACATGGGCAGACCACAGCGCATCCATTCATCATTAGCGATGGATATGCAGAGATAATATTCTTTACTTGCCTCTTCTGGACCAGACACTCACAGGAGGGCTGAGTGGTCCACCTCGGCTCAGCACCTGGCAGACTGTCAGGCACAGCTGGCTGTCTGAATGAACACATGAAGTGAAGTCTTCCTCAGAGGCAGCCCACATGGGAGCCTTGCCTTCTTCCCAGGACCCTCCACCCTCTTCTTCCCCTTCCTCTTCCTCTTCCAGATGGAAGCCTGAGCAAGAAAATAAGAGTTCATTATCAGGGCTGGGGAGATGGCTTAGCAGTTAAAGGACCTTGCTTGCAGAATGTACCACCAAACCTTCAACCCCAGCATTTCCTCAGCCACAAAACAGGTCACGCTGTGGATGGGTTCTGTGTCTGTTAGGACTTCTGGCACTTCACTCACTAGCTGCCCTTCCCAGTTGAGAGGATCAAAACAGTTTTGGGGGCTTTGTAAGATATCCCCAAGGGACCTAAATCGCCCTGAATGAGCCCCCTCATTTCTTCCTTGCAACAAGATGGAACAGTGGGAGTCAATGGCCTTCCATAGTTGTGGAGACTGAGACCCAGGGAGCTTTAGAGGTCTGACCCCCAGGAGCTCAGCAGGAGAACCAGAATATGAGCCCTCTGCCCTCAGGGCTGGGCCCCTAATCCTCCCAAGGGGAGCCAGGAGGCCTCACATAGTTTAGGCCTCTATCTGGGCTTGCTTTAAAAACACCTCTATGTTTCCCTCCAGTTTCTGCAGAATTTTCCAGCCTCCCCCCTCCCCAAATCCCTATCATTCCTTTCATTTTTTCAAGGCTCACAAGACAAAGGAAATACGCAGTTGGAGGAAGACACGGGCTGTGTTTGTTCCCTGGCCCCCACTGTGAATGTAACCGGATCCTGCCTGGAAAGGTGACATGAATCTGGGCAGAGTGCCAGTCCAGGGCCTGGCTGTGGGCATGTGACCATCTCAGCCTTGGCATGAGTGTGAGAAGAGGCTCAATGCCCCAAATGCCATGCTGGATTCCACATGACTGGCCCAGCCTACCCTTTGCCACCATCCAGCCCTGCCTCGTCTGCTGTCTGCCCAGTGTGGGATGCTTTGCAGGGTGAAGCCAGCCTGACTGGCCCCTGCTGGCAGCTGGGAAGGAATGGGGCAGAGAAGGGAAGAACTTGAGTTTAGTGCCATCCATATCCGGCTTCCATTCTAAGTCCTGGCTCACTCGGTGGGACCTTGAAACATCTTAACCTTAGCAAGACTCGGTTTCCTTATAGCCAGAGTTGCAAGAGAGCAATGCGCAGAATTGCATGCCTGTGTGCTTGGGGCTGATACCCATACATGAGTATAGATTATATTTATTTTGTAATAAAACTAATAAACCGCTGTGTGATTTGTGTGTGATGGACTCCAAGTCATACTTTTAGTAATGAAAAAATCAGGAAACTAAGCCTGAAAACTGAGGGATCTTTTCCCCCTCCACAGGCCCCTCCCCTGTTTACTTCCCAAACTGTAACTGGTAGAGCAGGGATTTGAACACGAGTCTAGTTGCAAAATCCTAGCTCTTGTGGCTTTGTTAATAAGAAGCCTGGTGGGCTAGAGAGATGGCTCAACGGTTAAGGCACTTGCCTCCAGTGCCTAAGGCCGCAGGTTCAATTCCCCAGGACCCACATAAGCCAGACCCATGCCACAAGGTGGTGGCCCTGATGCTCTCTCTCTCTCTCTCTCTCTCTCTCTCTCTCTCTCTCTCCCTCTCTCCCTCTCCCTCTCTCCCTCTCTCCCTCTCTATCTGTATCTCTGCTTGAAAAATGAATAAATAAAATATTTTTAAAAAAAATAAGAAGCCTGGCACGTAAAGGGCTGGTGCTTGCCATGATTCACCAATATCTGGCCCAACATGGTCTCTCCCGGCCAGATGACACCACATTGCTTCTCTGCCCAACTACAGCAAGCAGACCAAGAGGTAGACTTCTGGTTAGATGAACTTTCTGTGATTAGACAGGGGTTTCTTTCAAGAACTTACTGGACTTTGTCCTGCCTGTCAACTGTGGGCCTGGGAAGTTGTAGACTCTACTCTTTGCTGGCCTCAACCCTTTTTCCTTTGTCTTGCTCCTTCTTCCTTTCCAACCCCAAGCCAATAAGTACCTTGGGCAGATTGTCCCCACTGGCAGGTCCTGGGACCCCTACAATGTGCCCAGCACTGGTCCTATTCACAGAGATTCTCGGGGAGCCAGAGTGTGTTGGCTCACACAGCTGGAACTCGCAGTGAGACCTGGTTTCACATACGGCTGAACCCAAGTCCTGGTCCGTCTCCCTCCTTCGTTTCCATATCCTCTGGGCTGACATCCTGAGAGGCATCTCATTCTCTGGATGGATAGCTGGAGGTTTCAACCCTCACAGACACCCTCCAGACAGGCTCAAAAGGACAAGGGGGGGGGGAGAGCCACTCATCCAGAATTTTCACTGGTTACAAGGTTGAGTCACATGTCACACACCAATCATAACAGCCAAGGAATGCAGAGCTCTGATTGGCCAACCTTCAGTCTTGTCTGCAGCAGAGAAGGGAATCAGCCTATTGGAATCCCTGGCCTGAGACTTGGGGAAGGTTAGTCCCTGAAAACTGGTACTCTTGTCCAGGGTAGGGTAATGGATGCTGGCTAGCAAAAACCATAGCTGTCATAGAGTGACCACTGCTGGGCTCCCTGACATGCCCCTGGGCCGAGGTCCTGTCAGGCAGTCCTGAGTTCCCAGGACTTGGGCCTCTCTTGACTGACATTTGGCCAGTGTTGGTGACAGGCAGTTGGCGGTGTCCCTCCTGAATGACAGCCGATGTCCTGGCGGGCAGTTGGCACTATAGTGCTTGGCAAACTGCTCTGAGGGAAGAGAGAGCGATTTCCCAATGGGCTGCCATCTGGCTCCACTTCTGCCCCTGCTGGTGGGACTGGAAACAGCCTTCTGCTGCCTTTCCTCAAGTGCTGACTCCACGTGGTAAGAGGAGCCCCTGCCCTGGCTGGCTTGAGGGCATCTGAGACCTTGCAGTGGCTTCTGGGAGCCATGGGTCTCGGGGTAGAACAAAAGGCTGGAATGCCCTCCTGGGTTGCCTTGCCCATCTTGTCTTGGGGCAAGTTGACCTGGCTTCTGTTCTCATTGCGCCTTGGGCCCCAGTGGTGAAGGAAGGCCAGTCTCCAGAAATGACCTTCGGTCATGATATGACCTAGATGAGGATGGGAAAGGCCTTCAGAAAAAATGATGTGTGTGTGTGTGTGCGCGTGTGCATGTGTGGGTGTGCGTGCGTAGGTGTGCTGCAGGGAGAGGGTTTCGTGGGTGAGGAAAGGCCCTCGGAGCCGCTGGAGCAGAGCCAGGACCACAAGTGGCCCTGGAGGCCAAGTCACGAGAGACACAGTGGGAGAGATCTGGGACAGCTCTCTGTCTCCTGTCTCCTAAAGGAGAAGGAGCGGGAAGAATGGCGCCAAGATCAGAAGGGTCCTTCCAGATCCTGAGAGGTGTAGAGGGAACTAGCCCTGGGAAAGAGAGGGCTGAGCTGGGGATTCCGCATGGAAGCTGAAGGAGAAGGCTAGACCCTCTGGGTGAGCATGCTGCCTGAGGCTGGCTCATCTGTGCTGGGAGCTTTGTACCTGGAGACCCAGGGCTGGCACCAAGGGCCATGAGTGCCGGGACATGTAGGGTCAGGAGCTGCAGGCCTCACTCCAGGCCAGGCCTACATGCCCACATGGGTTTCCTTTGTTCCATCCCGTGGTTCCTGAAATGGTGCCACCCTGCTTGGGATGTCCCCCAGGGAGGTGGGGACAAGTCTTCTTGGACACTCCCTTCTACTTTCCAGCCCCTCATCCCCGATACACCCAAAGTCCACTGCCTCACCAAGACTTTTGGATAGTCTCCCCCTGATTCCCTGCCCTCTCCCCCTGCCCCCAGCACCTCATGCAGCTAGGAAGGCCTTCCTACAACACAGACCTGACTGCTTAGAGCTCTCCATGGATCCCCAGTGTCCATAGAGAAAAGCCTTATCACATCACAATAAGACACAAAAGGTTCTTGCTGATGGCCTAGCCAAAGACAGTGCCACAGATTTTCCTGAATGACTTCCTGGAATAAAAGTATCTTAATGAACAAGCAATAAAAGAAACCTTTTATTCTTATCCACTCGTGGAAAAATGGGTCTCTCCTTGAGGTATGAGGAGCAAGGCTTACGCCATATTGCATTTGTTGGGGAAAAGAACCGATGGCCGTGTTCATTTCCATCCGTTGTAGAAATTGATCGATGGAATACCATGCAGAAATGAACATGAACACGTTTCTTTCACACACCCCAACACGGGTAAGCCTCACAGACATAATAACATAATTCCATTTCTAGGAACTTTGAGACAGGCACAGTTCATCTACACATCCAGAGGGGACCTGGTTTTTATCTTTGGGGTGAGTATGGATAGAGGGGGACGGGATGTCTTTAGGGACAGAAACTATTTGTGATGTTGTACGTGGTGGTCACGCATGTGACATGGATTGCACCAGACATGGTCTTATCTAACTACCAAACGTAAGCAAGCAGAAATAATCTCGATTCATCTAGACTCGGAATATCATGCAGCTGTTTAAAAGAATGGCCATACATGCCTGTAATCCCAGCACTTAGGAGGGGGACACAGAAGAGCCATGAGTTTGAAACCAGCCTAGGCTATCTAGTAAGATAGTATCTCAAAAAATTTTTTTGCATGTGTTGTTAACTGCAGAGGAATGTGTACCCCACGTCCATGAGGACCCCATGATTGTCCAAGCAAGCTATTCTGAGACCACGTGTGCATGTGCGTTCACAGATCTGTGCACAGTTATGAGTTCAGAGAGTGGAGAAAGGACATCGAACATAGGGGGAGGGGACAGGACGATTTGTTCTTTATAGATCTTTGTTTGCCCTGGTTGCTGGGGACATGTGACATTCCTAGTTGAGAGAGAGAGAACTCGAGTGAACTTGATCTTCAAGGAAGAATGAAGCCAGAAAGGGAGAGTGAGTGTGTGGCTGACAGTGCTGGCTTCGGGGTCAAAGTGACCTGGGTTGTTCTGTCACCAACAATGTGTCACCAAGGAGGTGACTCAGCTCCCTAACCAATGAAGACAGGCACCCAGGCCAAGAGCTTGGTGCAACACAGGGCCTTGCCTAATCCTAGGTGGGTCACTCTGCTGGTAATAAGCTCTCCCTCCGTGTCCACCTCCTTCCTTCCATGTGAGAATAAGGGGTGCAGGCCTGAAGGGCCACCCCCGCCCCCAGCAGTCAAGGACAGATGGAAGTCACAGAGACTGGAAGGCTCATGTATGTGTTCCACTTCAGCTTGAGGCCAGGAGGACAAATGGCCCTGAAGGAAAGGTCACCATCACCAGCCCCACTGTGTATTTGGCCTTGTGGGGCCCAGTGGCCATCTGGCCTTTGGGGGCCCGGACCTTGCGGCCATCCGACTTTATTTTGGTTACTAAAGGTAGAGAAGGTTCCAGTCATCAATAACTGCTGGCCAGGCAGCCGGCCTCTCAGCTGGAGGGGTCCTGCAGACCCCAGGCTGCTTCAAGGCCAGCGTGTCCCCTGCCTGGCCACACTGGTGGGTGGAGAGCTGATGGAGGCTCAGAGCCCAGTGGGGAGGCGCAGGAGAGAGGCAAGGGGTCTCGGGCCTGGGTTCAGAGCAAGGTTAGCCAAATAGTGGATAAATTAAGCGAAGGAAACAGACAGCTCCCCTCGCGGTGAACTTTTCACCCAGCTAACCTGTTCCTCACCCACTCTCGGGTGGCGGCGGGGGCTCCCACGTCGGGCTGTCACCTCCCTGGGGGGATTGTCACCTGCCTCTTCCTCCAACCTCCACCCCCACCAGCCCAAGTGAGACTCTGGTGATGAAGACCCCGGGGACCAAGGCCCATGAAAGAGCTATCTCGCCTCGCTAGACTCCCACGGCTTCCACCCAGCCCCAAGTTCAAGGTGAGCACGGTGGCCATGGTCTCTGATGGGGAGTGGTCCTGGGTGGTCCCACGTGGTGTGTAGCATCTCCTGAGTTCTAATCTGCCTCTTTTCTGCTTGTAGCCAGCAGAGGCATCTTCTGAGGCCTTCTTCCAGAGTGAGAGAAATGCACGTCTTTGATCCCAGCACTTGGGAGGCAGAGGCAGGAGGATCGCTGTGAGTTCAAGGCCACCTTGAGACTACAGAGTGAATTCCAGGTCAGCCTGGGCTAGAGTGGGACCCTACCTGGAAGAAAGAAAGAAAGAAAGAAAGAAAGAAAGAAAGAAAGAAAGAAAGAAAGAAAGAAAGAAAGAAAGAAAGAAAGAAAGAAAGAAAGAAAGAAAGAAAGAAAGAAAGAGAGAGAGGG
This sequence comes from Zapus hudsonius, assembly GCA_004024765.1. NCBI lineage: Eukaryota > Metazoa > Chordata > Mammalia > Rodentia > Dipodidae > Zapus > Zapus hudsonius. The sequence goes on from PVHP010015539.1 coordinate 34,684, forward strand.
AGGGAGAGGGAGAGAGAGAGAGGAAGGAAAGAAAGGAAGGAAGGAAGAAAGAAAGAAAGAAAAAGAAAGAAAGAAAGAAAGAAAGAAAGAAAGAAAGAAAGAAAGAAAGAAAGAAAGAAAGAAAGAAAGAGAAAAGGCCTCCCCTAGGGCAAAGGTGATTCTGGTCCCAAGTAACCAGCGCCCCGGGCTCCTGCTAAAGCAGGCTTGTTCCCAGATGCTGAGCCTCTCTGGGCCAGGCCCATGGACAATAATCGCCTCTCAGGCCACTATTGTAGTCAGCTCCATGTTGCTGGGATGACCAAGCCAGACACAGTTTATAGAAGGAAAGGTTGGTTTCAGTTTACAGATCTAAGGGGAAGCTGGCTCCATTCATAAATCCAAGCAGAGGCACCACAAGTAAGCACAAAACACAGCAGCAAAACAGAGGGACCCAGGCAGAGCTCACACGGCTCTGCGTGCCTTTTAGGCTGGAAATCAGATCCACACCCAGACACACCTCAGGGCTGGACCCCAAGATACGCCCCCAGTGACACCTCTTCCAACCAGACTGCTGGAAATCTAAGTTATAAGCTTTAATAAAACACCTGAGGGCTGCAGAGATGACTTATCAGTTAAGGCTTTTGTCTGCAAAACCTAACAACCCAGGTTTGATTCCTCAGTAGCGACATAAAGCCAGATGCACAAATTGGCACATGTGTCTGGAGTTCCTTTGTAGCCGCTGAAAGCTTTTGCATGCCTTTCTCTATGTCTGTCTCTCTTCTCTCTTTTCCACTCTCTCGCCCTGCCTGCAAATAAATAAAAATATGTTTAAATCATCTGAGTCTATGGGGTCGGGGGAACGTACATTCAAACTACCACAGCCATCAAGCCATAGAGCATGTGGCTAGGGGACATACCAAGGACATGAGGCCTTCCTGGGAAGGAAGGAGGAAGGGTCTGTAGAAAAGGTGGAGAGATCCCTAGGCTCAGCCACCAGCTGTCCCCTCCCACCATCTCATCATCCCTGACTGGCCAGCTGGGATCTCTCTGTCGCTCACTCAGGATGGCGGATGTGCTGTGCCAGGTACTGGAGTGCGAGGGGACATCAGTCCAGACACACTCCGCATGTTTGCAGGGGAACTCAGGCCTTGGAGGCAGAGGTGGGTGAACAACCATGCACACCATGGATCACACACACCCGATGACAGTGGGGGGCCCCAGGCACATGATGGAACCATTCTAGCTGGACTGTGGGTGCTGATCTTAATGACAAGAAGGGGACAACGGCTGAGGTAGAATGCTCGAGAAGCCAGACGCCCAGGAGTCAGAGGCAGGCTCAGAGGCCAGCAGTCTTGTTGGCCAGAGCAGGGTCAGGTTCTGCATTGTCCTGGGCCCTTAAGAGAGACATATTGTCCTCTTGCTATCTGCCTCTACTTCCCTGACAGAACTCCACCTCATCTGCAAACCCCAGGGAGGACCAAGAAATGACCAGCCGTCCGGGACGTGGTGTCAGGATGGAACACTGACACCTGACTACCAGCCTGGAGATGAGTCTGGCTTCTGTGAAATGTGCTCTCACCCCAGCCTTCCGGAGATGGGGATGAGGAGCAGGCAGAGGAGGATGGCTTGCAGCTGGGAAGAAGATGGGAGCGTTTGGATCCATCCTCACTGTCATGGACATTTGAACTTGACCGACACCCCTGAAGGAAATGAAAACCTGAACTCCATGGTCCCCACCATGGCCTGGAACTTTCCTCTGTCCCTGGGAATGCCTGCAGTGCTGACAGGCCTGAGACCTCCCTAGGAAGGGAGATGTGAACCATCCCTCACCCGTCTCCCCTCTGAAGTCCCTACTTCTGTAAGTGGGGAGGCCAAGAAGCCACCTGCGTCTCTGTGGGACCCAGACCACCCCTCCTATGAAACAAATGTGTCCAGTTTGGAGTCAAAAAATGTGAAGAACGTGGCCACTTGTTCCTGAGTGGGGATGTACAGTGCAGACTGGCCTTTCTGCATAGTCCTGGGGGTCAGGAAGCGGTCAGCCTATGGACAAGGCCTACCAGCATGGACACTGCTAGCCTCTGGCATTCACAGACTGGGTCTAGTAAGCTCAGGCCTCAGGTGGAAAGGATGAGAACTTGGCTTTTGTCCAGAGGCCTCTAATTTCTGGGGGTCTTCCTGGGACTCTACAAACCATCATCGTTCTTTTGCTTCTGAACATAAGCTGAGTTCTCTGTTGTGTGATTCTAAAAATAATCATACTTTCTTTCTCTATGGCCAGATCAGGGTCAGGTTCTGCATTGTCCTTGGCCCTTAAGAGGGACACATCTGCCTCGACTTCCCTGACAGAACTCCACCTCATCTGCAAACCACAGGAAAGACTCTGGTTGGACACTTAGGTTGGTTCTCTAACTTGGACGTGCAAGCATCTCTGGCGTCTCCATGATGTGTTGACTCAGAGTCCTTTGGGTAAATACTCAGGAGTGGTATAGCTGGGTCATATGATAGATCTAGGTCTAGTGGTTTTTCTTAGTTTTTAATCTTAAAAACAATTGTGTGTGTGTGTGTGTGTGTGAGTGTGTGTGTGTGTGTGTGTGTGTG
>PVHP010015540.1:0-37455 GCA_004024765.1 Zapus hudsonius
GTCGCAGGTACTTAAGCTTGCACAGAAAGCGCCCTCACCTAGTGAGCCATCTCCTCAGCCCCCAAAGTTCTCACTTTTTTGTGAAGTGGAAACTTCAGATGAACACAACCTCAGTCTCTGCCTCGGAGGATCATAAGATACCCTGGTTAGGGCTAGCACGTAGTAGGTGCACACCTGGCCTCCTGCGTCTCACAAGCTTGAAGGACCTTTGCTGAACTAGAAAGCTCCCAACTTCCACCCTGGATTTTAGGTTCTGCCATTTGTTGAGCTGCAAAGGCAGGCAGGTGGAAGGTGAAGAAGTTGAGGGTGAAGATAAAGGCAGAATGTGACAGCCACTATCTTAGAAGCCCAAGGCAGGAACCACGGGGCAAATTTGTGAGGACAAGGACCTTGGCCTTGGACGAAGAGATTTCAAAGGCTGGCGATTCAGAGGAGGAACCAGGGCGTGGGTTAAAGAGGGGCTAGGAGGGGAGGAGCTGTGAAGTTGCTGAGAGGAAAAGAGGGTCTAAAATAAGGTGCTCAGGCTTTCTTCTATAATGGGAGGGGGTCCCCATGGGGTTCAGATCAGGAGTAACTTGTTCATGACTTGGAAAAATAATGTTGGGGTTGTATTATAGAAGGCAAAGAAAATGAAGGCTCGAGGCCAGGTAGGGGTCCAGATGAGGAGTAAGGAGTCAGTTTGAGGCAGGGCCAGGGCACATTGGGAAACCATTATATAAGAAGACTTGAAAACTTCTTGGGGCGCTTTAGGGGGTAGATGGAGTAAGAGAGGGCAGTGGAGGGTAGCTTGAGGTTGGGAGTCCCTGCATGGTAACTGAAGTGCAGGTTGTACTATTCATCTCTGAGGACGATGCTGAGTTCAGCTGTGTACTCACTGGGTGTAGCGACAACCTGGCTCTCCAGGTGGACACATTCGTCAGGCAGATGGGAAGGCAGGTCTGGTGCTAGGAGGAGAGTCAGAGTGGGAACCATCTGTGTAGCAGGATTGGGAAGGGACGGGACATTGGATGTATTGCTTACTGGGAGAAACATGGAGGCCCAGAGACTATGGTGTGCATACAGGGACTCAGGATTATCTGAGACAAGGTGCTACCCCTCTTACCCCCACCCAGAAGCCTGCCACTTTTTAAGAGATTCTGGATTCAGGCTGGCCAGGACTCCACCAATAAGAGGTAGGAGAGGCCCAGATGAGGCAGCTGTTTGGATGAACTTGAAAGGATGAGCAAGATTTGAACAGCCAAGCAAGGGCAGTCTCTTTCCTTCAGTTGACAGGATTGCTAGGGGATATCATTTGTGCCAAGATGTCTACAAGCACGTGCACAGAAAGCGGGTATGGTAAAGTGAATGTATGTATGAGGGCCAAATGGGTACATAGACAAGTGTTTATGAAAATGTATATCTGTGGGTGCATTTGCTTGTCCATTGCAGTGTGTGTTTGTGTGTGTGTGTGTGCGCATGTGTGGATAGGCACATGCGTGTGCATGTGGTTGTCTCTATGCTCACAGGCAAGCATGGGCCTGTGAGGACAAGAGGAGGCTGGAGGAGACCATCCCTGTCTGGGACCTTTGGTTCTCCTCTCTCTATTTTATTACCTTCCCACTCTCTTCAGCCACACAGGTATAGTCCTCAAGTCTCTGAGTTCAGAGTCAAGAGTCCTCTGTGTCCACTCAGCTCTATGGAGGATAGCACCTTCCCATTAGCACACACGAAGTGGTCCAGACATCAGTGTGAAGGACTGTTTGGCTGCTGCATGCCATCCCCCAGGTTCTTCTGCACATGGGGCCTGGCCCCTCAGTACTGACCTCTAGACTGTCTCTTTGTGCCTGCTTGCCACCTGCGTGGTACAAGGGAGGAGGCAAAGCTAGAAGTCAAAGGGAGATGGGGCTGATATCCTGGGACTGAGCCAGAGCCCAGCTGGGGTCTTCTGATTAGGTCCCATTAACACCAAAAGGGAGGAAAGATCTTGGGTTCTGAAGAACTCCAGGCCTCCAATTCAGACATGTGTCTGACTACCTGGGTCTGGCTTCCCTTGTTTCCCTACCAGCATATGATGTCTACTACCATAGTTGAGTGTAGACTTTAGTTTTTCCTTCTGCAGGATGGGTACAAATGGGCTTGATTGACTGATGACGAGGGGGCTTAGAACACTGGAGAAGTCTGCTACTTCCTCACCCAGGATGGACCTCAGTAGTCTCTGGCATAAACAAGCTAGGTTCCTTTGGGTCCTCTTTGTAACTCCTTTCTCCTGTGTCTGGGGCAGGGGCTGCATCTGCCTTGGGAGATCCCATCCCCACTGTAGTGCAAAGGGGCCAGAAAGGCTTGTCTACCTCCCACATTTCAAGAAGCTACTTAAAACCCCAAGAGCTCAAATTCTGCACCCCCCATTTAAAATCATTACCTTTATGTGTACATATGTGTGAGTGCAGGCATTCATGTACCACAGTGCACATCTGGATCAGAGGACAGCTTTGATGTGGCTCCTTCCCTTCCACCTTTGTTGACACCAGGTCTCTTGCTCAGCCTGGCCTACAAGCTTCTGGGATTCTCCTGTCTGCACCTCCTATCTTGCAGCAGGAGGGCTGGTATTACAGATGTTAACGACCAAATCTGGCTTTACCTGGGTCCTGGGGATCTGAATTCAGATCTCCAGGCTTTCGCAGCAAGGTCTGAGGAGAGCCATCACCCCAGCCCCTCTGCAGTACTCATCTGTGGGACACAGACAGATGCAGCTGTGGTGGTGATGTGAGTTAAATGAAGTAATTCATGAAAAGCACAAAGTTAAATGCTCAATGAGTGTGCAGTGTTTGGGGGCCTTTATGAATAAAGGCTGTTCTGTCTTTAAGAAACTATCAATGACAAGTCCCAGGCACATGAAGGAATCACCTGAGACACTTCTGACCACCAGAATTGGGGATGAAGAGGTGCAGGAGAGTGGAAGGGGCTGAGGATGCCAGCAGGGAGGCTGGAGCTGCAGAACTGGGCTGGCAGGCGTGACGGGCACTGTCCGTGGTGCTGAACACAAGTTTGGGCTCATTTCAGAGATCTGTGCAACCATCTGGCAAAAGAGTAGAGAAGCAGTCCACAAGGCCAAGGGCAGCTCCCAAAGCCAATTCTTTTCACCTTCCCCAGAAACATGTTCATGGCCGTACCCTGCTCAGCTGCCAGGAGCCCCCCTTTGCAGATGCCTGGGCTTCTTACACGCTTACCCAACTCATCTATCCACAAACCTTATCCTGCCATGGGCTCAGAAATTCTCTGAAGGCAGGACGTCCTGGATGCTGAGGCAAACAGGTGCCGTGGTCCCTGCTGTCATGGATTCTCTTGTCTATTGAAGGTTATCCTCAAGTCCCATTCCTGGTAGAAGCTTTAATTTGCCTCTTCTTTGGGGGACTCCATCTTCTTCCATTTCCTGCCAGTCTGTTGGTTTAAGTTGTTTATTTACTCATTCAATAACATAGGGAACATGCAGAGCATCTCTCAGAGGTCATTTCACTCTGGATTTTTGCGCAAGTGTGTGTCTGTGCACTTTCATATGTACATGGAGACCAGAAGCTGACACTTGATAGATTCCTCAATCACTTTCCACCTTAGCTTTTTGAGACAGAGTCTCTCACTGAACCTGGAGCTCACTGATTTGGTTAGACTAGCCAGCCAGCAGACCCCAGGGGTCTTCCTGATTCTGCCTCCCCAGTGCCTGGTTTATTGGCACACACCATTACGCCCAGCTTTTTTTCCTCTGTGAGTCCAGGAGATCGGAATTCATGTCCTTAAGATTGTACAGCAAGTACCTTACCCACCAATTCATGGAGCCAGTCCCCTCACTTGGTTCTTTTTTTTTTTCTCATTTGGTTCTTTAAAAAAATTTTTTTTATTTATTTGCAAGTAGGGAGAGGTAGAGAGAAGAGAGATGGATAGAGAGAATGAGCATGCCAGGGCCTCCAGATGCTTCAAAAAAACTCCAGATGCATGCACCACTTCGTGCATCTGGCTTTATGTGGATACTGGGGAATCAAACCTAGGTCGTTAGGCTTTGCAGGCAAGCACCTTAACCACTGAGCAATCTCTCCAGCCTCCCTAACTTTGTTCTTATGACAGATTTGCTAGTGAAGTACTGAGCAGATAAGAAAGCTGAGACAGGCCAAGATTGAATGATGGGATGAATGCCAAAACAGAAATGGGTTCAGGATTGACTGACCCCAGACCTCTACTCCTACCAACAGTCTGATAAACCCCTTACAGAGCTTGGGAATGTTTCAAGATGGGGAAGAAAACTGCAGCTCTCCAACCTCAGCCCAGATCAGCCACCAGAAATACCTTGAGCATCTGGGAACTCAAGATTGAAATAATTAGTCAGAATGTAAGGAAATGGGTGGTTTTGCTTCATGTAATTTGGTTTTATGAAGACCACTAAATGCAAACATTCTCCTGTTAATTACTGTCTTGAATTTGGTCTGTAATTGAGGGAACTAGAGATGGGGGGAGTGTGGAAATCCGCTGGAGTGGCAGGCCTACCCGAGTCAGCATTCCCAGCCGCTTTGCGTCCAATCTGTTAATTTTAGAAACTCCTCTAGCCTGGGTGTATTATTAGCATTATATATAGAGGGCCACATGGCCCTCAGCAACTTCTCTATGCCACAGTTTTTTTGTTTGTTTTCTTTTCCCAGGGAGATTAAATGAAAATGAATAAAGGGGGTGTATGCAGGGGTGTTTGCACACTGAGTGTGTGAATGGGGATACCTGGATGTAGTTTTTAACGAGTGTACGCAGCTGTCTCTGAGTGGTGTGCGTGTGGTTGGGCAGAGTGTACCCAGCTCGAGACTATTACATAGAAGCTGAGGCCATTCTTTCAGGGCCCACAACTCATTGGCAGATATGCTATGTTCTGTGCAGGTGGGTGTGAAGGCTCAGAGTATCTTCGGGCCTTAGCTGGGTGCCACACCAGGCATAAGGGCACTGAGGCTGGAGAAGGAATTATAGGTCGTGGGGTTGGGAAGGAGTCAAAGTTGACCTCTTACCACCAGCCTCAGAATGACAAGGTCCTTTGGGACCCCTGTCTTGAGGCCCTGGCAGGGTTGACCTTCTAAGATGCTGTTTTTCACCTCTGGAAGCTGCCTTTCCCTGAGCTGTGCGATGTGGGACAGCTGCTTGGCTCACCTTCAGTGAAGCAGGCCTGGCCTTCTCCTTGGTTCACAGCACCAGAAAAGAATATTCTAGGAGGTAATTTCTATGCAAACCTGCAACTCTTCAGACAGGGATGCTTCAGTTTGGGGAGACCCTCTGAAGACTCAAGAGTTTATCTCTCCTCCACTCCCTTCCTGTTAGCTCCCTGCAGTAGAGAATTAAAGGCAGTTATTTATCTTGGGAAAAGACATGCACATTCCTGTCTGACTTTGTACCTAAGTTTATTATCACTGGGTAACTGTCTAAATGAATAACTCATAGCAAAGGGAGACAGCTCTCCGATGCACACTTTTGGTCTGGAGGTCAGCCCTGGAATGCCTGGCACTTGGGCAGGGCCCTGAGAATGATCAGACAGACCTTCTAGGTATGGCGTCTGTGTCCACCTGTGCTGTCTGAAAGCTCCAGAAATTACTTGCTGGATCAGGTGGGAGAGACCCCAGAACAGCTCTGAGAGCTGCTTTTGTGTGCTGCACATGGTGTGACCTCTCAGAGCTTCTCCCTGAAGACCCCTGCCATCTTCCCCAGAGGACCTATAGATGCTTGAGACCCAGGGGGGAGATGATGCTGCCAGCCACTGCCACCTGAAATCCTCCCACCAATACCGCCTAGCTTTGATGCCCTCCTCCACTCTCCATGCCCTTTGTAAGGTTGCAAACCGTGGGCAGAGAGATAGCCAGGCATTTTCAGAGCCAGCGTGGGAGAGGCCATGTTCGAATTATAGGACTCCTTTCACAGTGGGGAAACTGAGGCCCAGGGTAACGAGAAACTGCTTTGTGTCATACAAGCATGTTAGTGACAGAGTTGACACTGGAGTCAAAGCCTCTGTCTCTTAAGCACCTGCTGTGTTTGGACCTCCCCTGCTCTCCGGTCACCATCTGGGGCATATCTGTCTGACAGCCTCTCAGGCCACAGCAAACCCTTAGGGAGGCTAGGGCCGTCTGGCCGGAGCCTGGGCAGGATGATGAGACCTTCTCTTGTTGCTCAGCAGTCTCTAGCATATTCTCCCCAGGTTTTGCTCGGCTTCCATTTCATCCTGATTCTTGCTGGTGTGTGGGATGGGTGGAGAGGACGCATTACCTGGGCGCAGCTCACAGAAGGGCAGGGTGAAGGCCATCCTTGAAGAGTCTTTCTGTGTGTGCAGCCTCCACACTTGCCTTGGTCTTTGTGGGTCTATCTCACTGAATGTCTGAGGAGCCCCCAAAGCTCTTCGGTTTGCTTCCCCCAGAGCTTCTCTCTAAGTGTGTAACTTTCTCTCTTTCTCCTGGTGACTGATCCCTGTGTCTCTGGGCAGATTTTACTGGGACCTGACGATGCTGCTGCTGATGGTGGGAAACCTGATCATCATTCCCGTGGGCATCACCTTCTTCAAGGATGAAAACACCACACCCTGGATCGTCTTCAATGTGGTGTCAGACACATTCTTCCTCATCGACTTGGTCCTCAACTTCCGCACAGGGATCGTGGTGGAGGACAACACGGAGATCATCCTCGAGCCGCAGCGGATTAAAAGGAAGTACCTGAAAAGCTGGTTTGTGGTAGATTTCATCTCCTCCATCCCCGTGGACTACATCTTCCTCATCGTGGAGACGCGCATCGACTCGGAGGTCTACAAGACGGCCCGGGCGCTGCGCATTGTCCGCTTCACCAAGATCCTCAGCCTCCTGCGCCTCCTGCGGCTGTCCCGCCTCATCCGATACATTCACCAGTGGGAAGAGGTGAGTGGGAAGGCGTAGCTCCTGGTGAGGAGAGGGTCATTCCCTAGAGGAAGGCAGAGCCAGCAGGACTCTCAGATGTCTGTGACATTGGAGTGGGCACACTTGCTTCAAAAGAACACAAATTAGAAATTTCCTGCCCTCTTAGCATGGGTTATGTTACTGTATAAAGTACTTTGCGTATTGTATCCCATTGAAGTCCATAACGACCATAAAGGGTGGCATAGGTATCAGATGTACACATGTATCTGATCATTGACATGCAATGTAGGAATGGGACCCAGTAATGAAAGCTTTATTTAGCATGCTAAATGCAGAAATCTGGGGTTGGTACAAATTTCATTGGCAACTATCTTAGATTGTATTCTCCTGGAGAAGATCCTGAGATGGGGATTTACGTGATTTGGGGGGAAGCATCCCCAAGGAAATCTGGTAAAGGGGTGGGTACGAGGAGTAGAGGAGGTGGGAAGCCAAGCAAGGTGAGACAGGGAGGGTGACTTCAGATCAGTCCCCCAGGAAGCTCTGGGGACAGTCAGGGAAAAGAATTGGAATGTTGATAGCCCTTCCCCCAGAGAGTCACTGGTTTGGGGCACCCCAGGTCTTATGGAAATAGTCTGAACAGTTTTGAGAGCCCATATGGATTCTAGCTGTAAAAGACAAGAGTCCCCAGTAGCCTGGACTCCTCTGCACAGAATTGTTGCAACACCCCAAAAGCCATGGACACTGGCTACAGAAACAAAATAAATAAATCAACAAACGGGTTGGGCCCACACCATTTTGAAGAATACCGACTCGCAGCTAAAGCGCTGGCCCAACAGGAGGAAAAGTGGACTTGTGGGCCACCATAGGAAGAGGTGTAAATGACCTTCCCTGGTGCCTGAGCCTGGGTCTGCCACTCAGCTGTGTTACTTTGGAAGTGGTGGCAAGCAGGAAAGCCTGGGAGGGTGAGATCCTGGGGTTGCAAGGAGACCCTCGCTTTGGCTTGTGGAACGGTCCGTACTGGGCAAGCTGGTTACCGCTGTCCATTGCCCTATGGGTCTCCTGGCCTCCAGGACCCCAGCTTGACTGGAAGGAAGGTCCCATGTTGGGGATCCAAAGCCCCCTGCCGCCATCCTCATGGCACCTTGGGCCTGATCTGGCAGTGCCAAGGCTGATGGCTGGGGCATCGGCAGGTTGAGGTCAGAGGCGTCCTGAACACTCGTGCTGTGGAAGAAGTGCCTACACCAGCTTGGCAGGATCTCTCCTCTGAGACAGAATCTCTTTGGCTTGGAAAATTTACATTATTACTGATAGAAAAAAAGGGGGCAATGACTTGCCCAAGGTCACCAAATGGCCCTCTGGCAGAAAGAACTAAGGCAGGATCTAGTTAGCTCTCTTGGCTCCCAGCAGAGTGACTGTCCCTGGTTAGTGTCATAGAATGCTCCAGGACCTTGGAGCTAGAATGACATACTGGAGACCTGAGATAAAATTCTAGCTGTGCACTGCCTAGCTTGGTGACCTCGGTGCCTCTCTGAGCCTCTATCTCTTCCCTACAAAATGGGTATAAGTGGCGCCCATCTTTGCAGAGGCCTTCGAACAAAGGCTAATGTAAAGAGCCATTTAATAAATGCCCTCCTCACCAGTCTTCCTAGTCAGAGCTGGGCAAACAGAGCAGGGTTTATCAATAACCTGTCAGAGGACGAAACAGGAAGGGGTAGCTACCTCACTGGTGAGATTTGTGGCCAAGGCCCCATCTCCTGGTCAGAAACTTTGGATCTATTAACATGCCCTCTGTTGGTAGTGTATACCCACGGTAGGTGTCTAGAGTTCATTCATCCCAACGGGGCCTTGCTGAATGTCCACCTGTGCCCCACCCCGGTGACACCCTGGGGACCCAGTTGAAATCAGGAAGTCCAGAAGAAAGGTGGGCCATGGGGTAGGGTTTTGTATGAAGGGTTGGGTCTGCGGTACCTTAGGGAACTCTAGGTGCTTAGAAGTGTAGGTCTAAGTTCAGGGCTGCGGAGGGACAGCACCTTCGGGCTGACCTATCCTGAGTGGCTGTGAAGAAAAGAGGGGGGCATATTTCCCAGAGTTCCCTCACGGGCTTCTGTCCCAGGTGGAAATGAGGTGGCCCCCTCAGACTCTGAGGAGCCCTTAACCTCTCTGTGTGCCATAGGCCCATAGCCAGACTGTCAGTAACCACAAACACGGTGGCACTTTCCCTGATCCAGAATTGTTTTGGGGTCACCAGGACCCAGAGCCCCTGTGGGCTGGCCTTGTTCTCCACTTAGGCCTGGGTTCTGGGAGCTGTGGCATTTGGTGGGAGTTGGCAGAGTTGCCAGGGGCTCGGCTGAGTGAGCCCTGTGGCAGAGCAAGGCTATTATCCCCACATCCCCTGAGGCCTGGCTGCCCGATGGGTTGCCCAGACCTGGTGAGCCAGGCTAATTTAGTCTTGATCTTTCCCTGGAAAGGGGAGGGGAGGCCTCAGGCCCTGAGCTGGACATTGTCACCCCATGTAGTGGGCAGGAAAGGAAATCCCAGGCGGCCAGATGGATGGCTCCCTTCCCCCTCCACAGGCACCTTATCTCTCTTACCAGCTGGGGAGGAAATTGCTTTGAGCTAGTTTCTGCCTGTACACAACCCAGCCAAGGGTTCCCCTGAGATTGGACTGGATTGGGGTTTCCCAGCTGGCCTCGGGAACCTGTCTCCAGGTCCTGGGCAGCCCACTCCAGCCCTGCAGAGGCCGAGAGCTTGACTGGTGGCCTCAGCAGGGGGATCCTGTGGGCTCCAGGTCTGCATGGGAGCTCGTGAGGACAGGTGGGTCTTCAGTAGAGAAAGCCCTGCTTCCAATCCTGTGTGGTGGGAATCTCTTTTGTTCTTTGGGCCTTGGTTTCTCTAGCTATCATGGGTGCACTGAGTTTTTCTGAGGCAGTGGCTCCCTAGGGTTCAGGCCCCAACCTCCCTCTCTTGGTGAAAGTGGAGCTGTAGACCCTCAAGGTGCCTGACCCCTGACCCCCTGACCCCTGCTGTCACCCCCTGCTAGTCCTAGCTTTGAGGAGGTGTCCTGAGCTTTGGTGGCAGGGTGGGCAGAGTGGTTTAGGGCTGCCACTCGCTGCCTCTGTCCTGGTGATCTAGGTCACCAGCCTCCTCCAGCCAGCCTCTTCCCTCCCTCTGAGGTGTGAGCTTGTCACCGGGCATGCAGGCTATTGTTAGAAATCTTGGTCGCCCCCCCTTCAGATGTTTCCCTGCAAGAGCCCAGCATGCCAGAGACCCATCCCAGAAGCTTCTTCTCTCTCAGCAACCTGTGGTAGCAGGAGGAGGGCTTAGAGGTAGGAGGCCACGCCCCAGAGGCTGTGAGCTCCCTGAGGAGTCTCTCCTCCCGAAGACCTTGAGTTCTCCATCTCTCTGACTCCAGTGGTTGGTATCTGTGGGAAGAGAGGATAGCACCCAAGAGTAGTCCTCGGGGTTTGGGATTGGTTCCAGGAAGGGACCCAGTGTGGCCCTCAGTCCAGCACTCCATGCTGTGCCCAGGATGCTCATGTTCTGGCCTCTCGCTGGACCTAGGGATGTCTTTCATGTAGACACTTATTCTTGAGAAAAGGCAAAGAACTAACATACGTAGAGCACCTACTGTGTGCCATCTGTGACCATTATTTCAACTGGTTCCAGCTCTGGGAGGAAGATGGCAGTTAGTGGCCTATTCCATAGGTAAGAAAACTGAGGCTCCAAAAGACAAGGCACATGCCCACAGTGGAGGACATGCTGCTTTATTGCTGCATTGCACTGGGAAACTGCAGAAGGCCTGGGCACAAGCTCCCAGAGTACCATGTGGGCAAAGCATGACCTGTCCAGGCCACCTGCCTGGTGAGGCCTCCCGTGGCCTGGAAAGGAAGGTGCTCGCTCCCTCCCCTTAGAACCAACATCATAAAAGGGGGTTTTAATGAAATATAAAGAGCAAGGCAAATATTTGTCCAGCGCAGCTGACTGGCGGTGGGTGGTGGGTGGCCCCAGCCACAGTGGAGACATACAAGCATCCAGAAGCTTCTCCCAGCAACGTCCGGCCCTGTTCTCAGCAACCATTTCCTGGTTGTTGGGGTTATGGCGAATGTCCTTGCAATCCTGGGCACCCTCTGGCCTGAACAGTGTACCCCAACAGCTCTCCCCAGGAAGCTTAGAGCTGGCCATGGTGGTACCCACTCCAGTTCTCTGCCCTGTACCCCATTCACTCATCATCAGGCACTACCAGCCCTGGGCTTTCCACCTGGTGGGGAAAAGTGTCATTAGCTCCTTCTGCAGAGGCAAAGACGGGCAGGCTGGCACATGTCCTTCTCCATGTCTGTGTGTGTGCTAGGGGAGACCGCTAGCAGCCCCTCCACTGTCCCCGTCACCTACACTTTGTCATTAAATTCTCCTCAGTTCCTGAGGTTCTACCACGTGCTCCCTGCCGTAGTCACTGCTGAGATGGTGATAAAGGTAAAATTAGACTGACTTGATCTTAGAAGAAAGTTACTAATGAGGAAAAGAGCATAGGGATGCAAAAAGAAAATAATACATTGCTTTAAAACATCCGTGTCAAGCCGGCATGGTGGTGCACACCTTTAATCCCAGCACTTGGGAGACAGAGGCAGGAGGACCGCCCCAAGTTCAAGGCCACCCTGAGATTACATAGTGAATTCTAGGTCAGCCTGGGCTAGAGTGAGACCCTACCTCAAAACAAACAAACAAACAAACAAACAAAAACATATATCTTGGACTGGGGAGAGGCCCGCTCAGTGAGTGTAATGCTTGCAAGCAAGAGGACCTGTGTTTGATGCCCACAACCCACACATAATGCCAGGCATGGTGGCACATGTGTGGAATCCCCTTAGCTCTGGGACAAGGAGGTAGGAGGATCCCTGGCACTTGATGGCTAGCCAATCTAGCCTAATAGGTGAGCTCCAGACCAGAAGAAGACCCTGTCTCAAAAAGCAGGTGGGTGACATTCCTGAGGAAAACACCTGGGGTTGTCTTCTGGCCTCCACATGTGTACCCACACACATATGTACACCGCACACAGACATACATGAAAAAAGCAACAAACACACCAATCTTGATGCTCCTGTCTCTAAGACCAAGAGTGATTCATAGAAACAGCTCTGATTGGGGGTTGTGACTGTCTGGAATACTTTGTAGCTATGGCCCGAGGCTGCCTCTGGCTCCCATATGGTCTCTGTTCATTCACTGAAACATACATGGATGTATTTGGGTGATCAGCAGATGTTTCTGATGCCTACCTGTGCATTCTCCCATGAAGGAACACAGAGGTGAAAAATAAAGAAAAATATAGAAGAAGTGGCAGTAAGCCACTTAGTAAATGTCATTCTAGATAGTGAGAATGTCACAGAGGAAATAAATCAGGGAAGAGTCCTAGCGAAGGTGGGAAGGGAGGGCCATTGGCTACTTCACACATAGCTGGGCAGGAAGTGGTCAAGATAGGATGAGCAGCACTCCAAGGAAGGACTGTGACAGACAGGGTTGGCCAGAACTAGCTGAGAGGCTCCAGGACCCAAAGAAGGCCAGTGTAGCAGGAAGTGGTGGACCTTGGGCAGAGTGGAAGGGGTGAGGGGGCACCAAGGCAGGTGGGACTCAGGGCACTGAGGCCACTGTTAGCAGGTGGCATGTGCTCTGAGATGTGATGGGAAGTCACCAGAAGATTTAAAATCAGAGGGGACACTGTCTGCTTGGTGTCTTGAACTCTCTCTAGCTGCTTTGGAGAATAGGTTGCGTGGATCAGGCTTCTGCTGGATTGCAGGGCAGCTGATAACTGGGGGAATGTCTCCCTAGGAAGAGGAACTGGAAGGATCTGGAAGGATGGTTGTCTGAGTGTGGTGAAGGCTGAGAGAACAAGATGAATCCAGGTTGGTTCCTGGGTTTTTGTGGCTCACCTGTATGAATGGTGATACCAATTGTGAGAGGTGGGTGAGGTCTTGGACACATCCATATGGAGATAGACAGGGAAAGAGCTGTATGAGATGTACCAGCCAGGCTGTCACTCCTTGTCTACCCTTGTGCCCTGGGCACGACAGGCAAGGAACTGCTGCATCTCAGGGGTTAAAGGGAAGGTACAGGAAGATTGTCTTCCATCAGGTGAGGAGGGGCATGGCTGATTATCATCGGGACCTTTATGATGGACAACAGAGACACATCTTGGGAAGCCCCTTAGACAGTGAGACCCCGTTCAGGATATGTCTAGTGATGTTCCTGTTCTATGCCATCCCTAGCCAAGTCATGTCGGGGTGGGAGGGGAAAGGAGCTGTGCTGGTGGCCATGGGCTCTGTTGTGAGCAGCTGTGCCATCCAGCCTCCAGCTGCATCCACAAAGAGCAGCCTAGAAGCTGGCTGGTCTCTGATGAAACCCCTGTTGTGGCTTACTTAGCCTTGGTTATGTGACTTGGTCTTCCAAGAAAAACAACTGTCGACCTTGATCAGAAGCAGCTGGGACCACTCAGAGAGTGGACCTGTGGGTTCTCCCACATTGGAAGGGGAGGGGAGGGGCCATCACTTGAGATCTCTGTGTGCTCAAGGGGAGACAGTGTAAGAGGTGGGGACTGAGAGCTTCATCTATGCAGCTTTGGCGAGGTCATTATTCGTGCTGGGATGAGATTTTTGAGGCTGCAGTTGATTTGGGGGTCTCTGTGTTCCTGTTACTAACCCTGCCCCTGCTCTGTAAGGAAACCAAATATACTCATTGGTTTACCAAGATGAACTTGGGTGGAATGAGACATTAGTCTGCAGCGGGTGCCCTGCCCGAGGGAGCATGTGCTGTTAGCCTCTCCCCAGACATGGTTCCCACTGCAGCCACCTCCATTGTTGGGTTCCTGTGTTCCCCAAATCCCTTTCTTGGGCATGAACCACTCCCCCAGCCACCAGGAGCTTGAGCATGCAGGGCCAAGCTTTCTTTGTTTCCCAGCTCTGAAGCGTCTTTCTTGGGCACTGATAATCTTGCCCCCCTAGGGATGTGGAGGGACATCTGAGTCCCTTTAAGGGTACTTCCCTAAGACACAAAAAGCCCTGTTGGGCCTCCACTCAAGCGGGATTTACTCCCCACAGAATGGAATCTGGGGTCCTATTTGCAGTGCTTTGTGAACATATTGAGGGCCTGGGACCCGGCATTGCTCACCCAGACAGGTCAAAGCCTGCTTTCCGGGGCCAGTGAGGTATGTGGCAGCTCTTGGGCATTTTCTTGGCCGCTCTCTCATGGAGCTGTGTGTAGGGGTGTCCCATGGAGCTTGGCTGTAGGCTGAGCTCCCTTGCTGTGGGACCGTCGGGAACGAGGAAGGCAGTGGACCATGTTTTAGTGTGGCTTCCTGTCAGTTCTAGCTCAGAGCCTGGCTCCCCAGGGCATTGTGATGGTGTGTTCTGGTCAAGGCAGAACCAGAGAATATATTTCCTTTAACACTTTGCTAGCTCGATTCAACTATGGGAGCCTGTGATTTGTAGAACTCTGTTCGTCTTCTTGTCCGAGACACTGCAATCATTAGGGGCAGACTTTCCCCTGTGACCCCCAGCTAAGCACTCACAGAGGAGGCTGTGACCTGCCCTCTCTGAACACCTCTCTGCTGTCAGGTTCTGAGCTCTCTTAGGGCCACCAGACTGAGAATTGAAATGCCTAGGGTCTGTCTCTTTGGGTTTCATTTTCCTCTTCTGAACTGGACTTCAACTAGGTCAGTGGCATCTGACAGGCCCATAATTTAGACCAGAGAGAACCCCTTCTAGGAAGAATGCATTTTTTTTCTAGAAATAGTATGAGGGATCAGAACTGGGGGCATCTTCAAAGTCTCCCAGGCCAGAAGCAAGGGCATAACTTTATAATAACTTTCTAGATAGAATCCTCTCTAGACTTCCTCCACCTCTCCATTCCCTCCCTGTCCTGTCCCCATGGGGACAAACACAATCCCCAGCCATACAGTAGACTAGTGCCAGCCTGGGAGGCCACCCTCCTGCCACACCCTTAGACTGGCACATGGAGCCACACAGTGGAGATGGGCAGGTGGCAGAGGCCTAAGGTGTGAGGGAGGGCACTAGTACCAATGCACACAAAGTAATCATGAAGATTAATTATTAATAACATCATCTCATAACGGCTTGTGATTTATTGAATGCTTCTGTACTCAGTACTAAGTACTTTCTATGTATAATTTAATCCTTTTGACAACCACTCAATTATAAATTTCTCTCACCATTTTCCACGTGAGGAAACGGTAGAGAGGTTTGGGGGTTTCTAAGGCTTGCAGAGCTTGGGACTTGGATCCGAAACAGGCCTGGGATCAAAGTCTGTTTAAATGTGAAGCCTGTAGGTCCATGCTGCCCTCTAGATTGGGCCCTGAGGCTCCAGGGACAGATTTAGGGAGTTATCCTGCCTGGGGCCTGACTCCAGGCCATGCGCTCATGCGTGTGTGTGTGTGTGTGTGTGTGTGTGTGTGTGTGTGTGTGTGTGTGTGTGTCCAAGCAATCTGCCCCCTGCTGTTCATGGGCCTCTGGCACACTCCTTCCCCATGCCCCCATGGCCACGGGACCCTCCAGCCTTCTCTTCTAGGCCCTGGCCTGGTATGCTCCTTCCTCCATCCCTCCCAGCCCCAGCCTGCACTCACTCTGTAGAGGAGGCTCAGGGCAGCGTGTGCAGCAGCTGCTGCACCCTCTGGCTGGGAGGCATGCTCCTCATCTGTCTGGGTCAAAGTCTGGTCTGGCCTCTGCCCTCAGATCTTCCACATGACCTACGACCTGGCCAGCGCCGTGGTGCGCATCGTGAACCTCATCGGCATGATGCTTCTGCTCTGTCACTGGGACGGCTGCCTGCAGTTCCTGGTGCCCATGCTGCAGGACTTCCCCCAGGACTGCTGGGTGTCCATGAACGGCATGGTGGTGAGTGTGCCCCATATCCTTCCTTCTCAGCCCTGGGGGTCACTTATGGGAAGGGAGGATGCACCAAGGACCCTGGGGTGCCAGCTCATTAAAGGGCACACCTCTCCCTCTATCCCTGTGCAGGAACCCATCCCCACAGCTCTTGGCTGTGAGTTACTGCTGCTACCTTCTAGAAACTTCCAAGTGCAGATCATTGGCTTGGCTTCACCCAAGGAAACTTAAGACATGGGTGACCCAGTGTTGTACCAGCATGCCAAAGCTGGGCTGATGGCTTCTGCCCTCTTAACCTTGTATCCTAGAAGCCACACTGGAAAATCCGAAGACTGTGGGGACACTCAATCCTCAGGGCCCCAGGGGATGAAAAATTGGCTTTGAAAGAGGTGAAAGGGACCCTGAGGCACCTTTAAGCATCAAACAGACCTTTACAAAACAGCCTTTTGATGAGCTAAGTGTGAATGAACCAGCCATATGGATTGACTTTCTCCTCCCCAGAGACCCAGCAGTGAGGGCCGGAAGCCCTGACAGGAGACAGCTGGGGCTGCCCCTGATCCCCAAGACTCCTTCCACCCCTGGGGAGCAGCACCACCTACCCTGCCCTAATCTGGTCTGAGCTACAGACTTAAGGCAGTAGCTCAGCTCTAGCCAGGACGGTGACCTTGAACTTGGCACTGGTCTCTGTGGGCTGCATTCACTTCCTCCAGCTGTTGGGGACAGGCCTGCTGCTACAGAGATGCTTAGGGCTTCAGGCAGGAACTCCACAGCTCAGATACATCCACCCCATGAACAGAGACACAGGGAAAGAGTCAGTGTGAGTGTGTGTTGGGGGTGTGTGTCCCCTCCTTCAGGGCGGTTTCCATGGATGTGAAGGTAAGGGGGCCCAGACATGCACTAAATTCAGGCCCAGTGTTACCACACAGAACCTTCCTTGAGACACTGGTTGGCATTGGAGACAAAAATAGCCAGGAGCCTCCCTCTCTGCCTGTCTCCCTCCTCCCAGCCCACACATTGTGTGCCCGGGAGAGTCCACCTTCGGGGCAGTGGGAGGCAGTCAGTGGCCACACAGCCCTCCCTGGGTGCAGATGAGGGCAGGTTTCTGTGGGAGGCAGGCAGCTTAGCAGCTCTAACTGCTGCTCATCCAGAAGGAGGACAGTGATGGGGGCTCAGTCTGAAGTGCCATCCCCCCAGGGAAAGCTGTGTGAAATTGAGGTCAGTGGGGAAATGGGCTTCATTCAGCAGCTGTTTAGGGCTGGGGGACAAAGTTATTTCAGCGAGGGAAAGGCTGCAGGGTGACTCAGTCTGACACCTGTGTTACCCAATCAGGAGGCTCCAGATTGGCCCATGGGGATTGAGGTCAGACCACTGGCTATACTGGCATTCCCTTCATGTACTTTTCCTGAGCTCACTGGACAGGAAGGTTGACTATCACCATGGGTTGGTTGGTTCTTGCTCAAAGCCTTCAGCCAACAGCAATACAGGGGAGCTCTGGGCTGGGGGGTGGCAAGGAAGGAGTCTTCTAGGTGCTGACACTGGCCCAAGCCCACTCCCCCTTCCCCCACCTGTCTGTCTGTCCACAGAACAACTCCTGGGGGAAGCAGTATTCCTACGCCCTCTTCAAGGCCATGAGCCACATGCTGTGTATTGGGTACGGGCGGCAGGCACCTATGGGCATGTCTGACGTCTGGCTCACCATGCTCAGCATGATCGTAGGTGCCACCTGCTATGCTATGTTCATTGGCCATGCCACCGCCCTCATCCAGTCCCTGGACTCCTCCCGGCGCCAGTACCAGGAGAAGGTAGGTTAGAACGCCTTCCCACGGTGTCCACCCAAGGATCTCTCGGGAGGACCTACCCACTGCTTTTTTACAAGAGGGAATGACATGGCCTGGGTACCCCCATGTGCCAGTCCTGTGATGGGGACCCCAGAGCAGGGAGACACTTCTAAATGAGAACCTTGTCAAGTCCCTGCCTTCAGCGTTCTGTACCCACTTTCCCTCCCTATGCTGAAGTGGGGCGCCTCTCTGCTCGAAGGAACCAGTGCCCTCCTGTTGTCCCTTTTGGGGACTCACTTGCTGGTCTCGTAGCTTCTGACAGAGTTCCCACTTGGTTTCCATGACTGCACACCCTCCATGTTCCTCCCCACTCTCCGGCCAGTCCTTTTGTTCCTCACATGGTGGCAGGCCCCTAATCAGGTGTCTGTTCTGCCGTCCTACCTTCACGCGCCACTTGCAGGCAGAGGGACCCAACTGTGACATCAGCCCTTGTCCATTCTCAGTTCCAGTGCGCCCTTGGCCCCCCAGACCTCTACTTTCATCCTGTCCACAGTCAAAGCTGTCTTCCCTGCTCCTCCCTCCAAACATTCACTCTTCCCTGTCTCACGAACAGAACCCTGGAGCTCTAACCCCAGCCGGAAGCCATCGGCTGAGCTTGTTGGCTCTAATGGCCACCTCAAAGCTCTTCATCCCAGCTGGCCTCTGCCCACCCTCAATCACTAGCTAATCCCTCTCCCTGGGTCACTACAGCGGTTTCCCGATGGTGGCAACCAAGAGCCATGGTCTGAAGCTGGGCAGCCTCTGCTTTTTTGTTTGTTTGTTTGTTTGTTCCTGCCTCCCCTGCAAGACGGCACGGTCTAAAGAGCTCTGTCTAGGGTTTGTGAGGAGTGATATAACAAGTCAAACCTTCAATATTCTATTCACACAGAGGGAGCCATTCCATATTTATTAGCTAAGTGGACACCTCCTTTCACACAGAGCTTAGTGGGGGTGTTTAAAAAATACACCTGTTGCACATGCTTATAATTCTAGCATCTAGAAGGCGGAGACAGGAGTTCAAAGTTCACAAGTTCAAGGCAAGGCTGGGGGTATAGCAGTGCCCCCCCACTTTGCTACCAGAATGGACAGGTACATTTCTTTCTGTTGAGCCCTGCACTGGGCTGTGGTTCAAAGACTCTTGGACCTAGACCTGGTTTCAAGGTGCTGATCTACCCTGTGTTAACTCTGGGTTGGAACCGCTCTCAACAAAACAACTCGGGGTCTCAGCTGAGGCCATGTACGCAGACACACCTCCCAGTAACCCATTGCAGCCCTGTTCCACTGATGGTGTCCATTTTGTCACTTGGGATTGGATCAGCTCCTCCTTTCCAGAATCAGTGGCCCCAGAGTGATGTAGAAACAGACAGATGTTCAGAGAAAACTCGATCACCCATCTGGTCGTCAGCATCCTGGAATGGGTTGTGGATAGTCCTTGGTGTCCTCTCCCATCTCAGTATTAAGCACAGTGAAGACCAAACACTGATGGAGCCCACCCCGTCTTTTCCCAGAAGCTAGGAGTCAGAGTCATTATTAGGAGCATAGTGTGATCACACCGCACTGGGGACCTTTAATCTCAAGGAGCCAAGGTTGGCCAAGAAAGCCCCAGGGTTGGAGCCTGGCTCCAGTCACCATCTGGGGCTGCTTGGAGGTGACCCTCGTGTCTCTCCCCTGTCCTCAGTACAAGCAGGTGGAGCAGTACATGTCCTTCCACAAGCTCCCTCCTGACACCCGCCAGCGCATCCATGACTACTATGAGCACCGTTACCAGGGCAAGATGTTTGATGAAGAGAGCATCCTGGGGGAGCTGAGCGAGCCACTGCGGGAGGTGAGCTGAGCTGCTGGGGGGCCTGGGCAGGGAAGGGACACCAGGCCTTGCTGGAAGGCCCTGACCTCCTTCTTCCTGTGCCCCAACCCATGCCATCAGGAGATCATCAACTTCAACTGCCGCAAGCTGGTGGCCTCCATGCCGCTGTTTGCCAACGCGGACCCCAACTTTGTGACGTCCATGTTGACCAAGCTTCGTTTCGAGGTCTTCCAGCCTGGAGACTACATCATTCGAGAAGGCACCATTGGCAAAAAGATGTACTTCATCCAGCACGGTGTGGTCAGCGTGCTCACCAAAGGCAACAAGGAGACCAAGCTGGCCGATGGCTCCTACTTTGGAGGTGAGCTGGCAAGGAAGGCCGAGAGGAGTGGGGGTGGGGAGCGGGCATAACCAACAGATAGGCTGGAGAGATACCCTGGAGGGCTGAGTCCACAGCCCGCAAGTGGGTGTCTTTGAGGTCAGGGATGTGTTTTATGAACTAAATGTGTACAAACCACACAAATTTCTCACAACTCTGGAGGCTGGGAGTGGGTGCTGCCTCGACAGTCCTGTTCAAGGTTCTCTTCCCAGTTATAAATTCTTGTCTTCTTGCTGTGTCCTCACATGATGGACAGGGTCTCTCTGTTCTATAAGGGACACCAATCACCCCCAAAGCCCTAACCTCCAAGGACAAGATCACCTCGAGATTAGCATTTCAGTACAGGAATCTGGGGTGGACTCAGACATTCTGGACATTGGAATTGGGATAATCCCAGAGATGGGGAAAAAGCCCGACACTCACTTGGCAGGGGTGGGGCCAGCATCCACCATGGCCAAGGCCTGGGAGTGAGCCTGTGAGGCTTCTGTGTCAAGCAGTGGGGACCAAGGTCAGGGTGGGGGTGGCTCGGTGGCCTCTGTAGGTTATGCACACCCTACCCTGAGTCCTGTTATCCTGGCAGAGATCTGCCTGCTGACTAGGGGCCGGCGCACAGCCAGCGTGAGGGCTGACACATACTGCCGCCTGTACTCTCTGAGTGTGGACAACTTCAACGAGGTGCTGGAGGAGTACCCCATGATGCGGCGGGCCTTTGAGACTGTGGCACTGGACCGCCTGGACCGCATAGGTGAGGGGCCTGGTGCCAGGGCAGGAGGGGAGGATGGGGAGGAGGCCTTCTGCCAGCTCCGCCTGAGTACAGGTTCTTTGTTCTGTGGCCCAGGCAAGAAGAACTCCATCCTCCTCCACAAGGTCCAGCACGACCTCAACTCAGGCGTCTTCAACTACCAGGAGAATGAGATCATCCAGCAGATTGTGCAGCATGACCGTGAGATGGCCCACTGTGCCCACCGTGTCCAGGCCGCCGCCTCAGCCACCCCGAGCACCACGCCGGTCATCTGGACCCCGCTGATCCAGGCTCCGCTGCAGGCTGCTGCTGCGACCACATCAGTGGCCATCGCCCTCACACACCACCCTCGTCTGCCAGCTGCCATCTTCCGGCCGCCCCCGGGACCAGGACTGGGCAACATCGGGGCTGGGCAGACACCGAGGCACCCGCGGAGGCTGCAGTCCCTGATCCCTTCAGCACTGGGCTCGACCTCACCTGCCAGCAGCCCATCCCAGGTGGACACGCCCTCTTCATCCTCCTTCCACATCCAACAGCTGGCTGGATTCTCTGCACCTGCCGGACTGAGCCCTCTCCTGCCCTCCTCCAGCTCTTCCCCACCTCCAGGGGCCTGTGGCTCCCCCCCAGCCCCCACTCCTGCAGCGGCTGCCCCCAGCTCAGCTGGGTTTGGCCTCTTCCACAAGGCGCTGGGTGGCTCCCTGTCCTCTTCCGACTCCCCCTTGCTGACCCCACTTCAGCCAGCCACCCGCTCCCCACAAGCTGCCCAGCCACCACCCCCACTGCCCGGGAGCCGGGGAGGCCTGGGACTCACCGAGCACTTTCTGCCACCCCCACCCTCTGCCAGATCTCCTTCGTCCAGCCCTGGGCAGCTGGGCCAGCCACCTGGAGAGCTGTCCCTGGGTTTGACCTCTGGTCCCCCAAGTACTCCAGGGACACCCTCGCGGCCTGAGCGGCCATCCTTCATGGCAGGGGCCTCTGGAGGGGCTTCCCCTGTAGCCTTTACCCCACGAGGAGGCCTCAGTCCTCCTGGCCAGAGCCCAGGTCCCCCAAGAACTTTCCAAAGTGCCCCACCCAGAGCCTCAGGCTCCCATGGTTCCTTGCTCCTGCCCCCAGCATCCAGCCCCCCACCTCCCCAGGTTCCGCAGCGCCGGGGCACACCACCCCTGACCCCTGGCCGCCTCACCCAGGACCTCAAGCTCATCTCAGCCTCTCAGCCAGCCCTCCCCCAGGACGGGGCACAGACTCTCCGCAGAGCCTCCCCTCACTCCTCGGGGGAGTCGGTGGCTGCCTTCCCGCTCTTCCCCAGGGCGGCAGGTGCCGGTGGCGGTGGGAGCAGTGGGGGCCTTGGGCCTACCGGGAGGCCCCATGGTGCCCTCCCAGGCCAACATGTCACTCTGCCTCGGAAGACATCCTCAGGTTCTTTGCCACCCCCTCTCTCTTTGTTTGGGGCAAGAGCTGGAGGGCCCCCTCTGACTGCTGCACTCCAGAGAGAACCTGGGGCCAAGTCCAAACTGCCGTCTAATCTGTGAGCTGCCCCCCCCTTCTCTTTTCCTCCCTCCTTCCTTCCTTCCTTCAGGTTTAACTGTGATTAGGAGAGATATACCAATAACAATAATAATTATCATTAACTAAAACCCCCCACACACCCCAGGAAAAACAAAAAAGCAAAAGACAGCAGAAAATAACCAGGTATTCTTAGAGCTATAGATTTTTGGTCACTTGCTTTTATAGACTATTTTAATACTCATCACTAGAGGGAGGGAGGGAGGGAGGGCAAAAGGGAGGGAGAGGGGTGGGCAGCAGGCAAGGCCCAAAGGCAAAAGCCAGAAGTAGGCAGATGGGGTCTTGGGGACAGGGCCGGGGTGGGGTGTCCCTTGTTTGGGGTTCCTAGAGCGGACCTGTTATTGTATGCGTTTGAAGTCGCTTCACTGTGGGTTTGGAGCTCACTCTACTGGGTGGGGGTGGCCTGGTTCTCCCAGGAAGGGGCTACTGTCATGGGTGTTCCTGGGGAATCTCCCATGCACCTGCGTCCTTAGGACAAACATGGGTCCCGAGGGCCTTGCAGTTTTTTTTTCTACTGTAAATGTATCAAGATATGTATATGAATATGTATATGTAAGATGTGCATATGTATAGCTATGTAGCGCTCTGTAGAGTAATGTAGATAGTGACTCACATGTGCGCACAGGTGTGTGCAATCTAGTCTAACCCGGTGTTGCCAGGACACCCAGGTCACCTTACATCTGGCGATCAGTTATGGCCCACAGGCTGGGTACTATAGGGGGAAAATACTCTCCCTGGTCTTTAAGGAAGGGCACCTCCAGGACCTCACAGCAGCCCCCCTTTCCTCATCTTGGCCCCAATCCAGTCTTACCCCATGGAAGCGGAAGACTCCGGGCTGAACCCGTCACTTCCCAGGGCCTCAAGCACACCTGTCACCTCTCTAGACCTCGGGTTTCCCACCTGTGCAATGGGAGACCAGGAGAACTTCTGTTGATTATTGAATCTGCTCTGCACCAGGCGCTGGCTCTGCGCTTTACACACATTAATTCCTTCAGTTTCAGACTGGGACGTAGCTTCTTTGGTCTTTCCTGTTTCACGTGCAAGAAAGATGAGGTAGGGGTGACATTTCCAGGATCACATGAGCAGAGACGGCAGAGCCAGGCTGATCTGAGATACAAGTCCAAGCCTACCTGAGCCTGTGTTCCGCCCATCAGGAAACGTGAGGATGTGAATTTGCCAGTCTCCAAGCAAGGTGCAGAGGAAAGAGACTAGAATTGGTGACAATCAGGCCTCAGTTCAAATCTCAGCCACTTCTTAGCTGTGTGATTTTGGGCAAGTTCTCTGACCTCTTCTGTGACCTCATTTGTAAAACGAGAATAATAATGGTTCTTTCTCGAAAGGACCTATGAGGAACAGGTAAGAAACAGAAGATTTGTGAAATGCCCCGCCCAGTGCCTGGCACACAGCATAGTAGGTGCTCAATACATCACGTTTCTTCTGCCCACTCCTCACACTCCCAGCCCGCATTACTCCAGCGAACCACAGTGAGGATCTAGGGCTTTGGCTGAGGGCTTCAAGACTTAAAATCTCAGGACTTAGGAGGTGACAGGCCTCACTCAGGACCCAAGGAAGGTGTGTGGCAGGTGATGGGCTTGAGCCGGGCTTTGAGATGTAAGAAGTGGGAGAGAGGGAAGAAATAAAGAAGGGGGTGGAGTGCACAATGGGGGAAGTTCTTATGGCGCTTGTGGTGTCTCAGAGATGGGTTGTGGAGGAAGGGAGGACCTTGGATGTCAGGCTAAGGGACTGGGTAGGCTTGATTCTGAAGGCAACTAACTAGTAGCCACAAACAGGTTCTAAAGAAGGGCTTCTGGAAGCAGATCCTGGGATTGGGTCAGCATTGGAACCCAGGCAGAGCTACGGTCAGGGCCGGCCTGAGGACCTACCTGAGGAGGAGGGTTGATGTGCTTTTCCATGCTCCTCGCTGGATGGCGGCTCAACCAGCCTTGGCCCAAAGCTCTCCTGAGACACGAGGTAGGAGATTCCTGTGGGGGTGGGCTGCAGGAAGCTGGAAGCCATACTCCAAGAGAGAAAGGATCAGAATCCCGGGACTCCAGGAAGAGTAGATGTCTTCATCTCTAGTGGGGTGGAGAAGCCTCCCCAGCCCAGACAGTTCTCAGACCTAGAGGGACTTGGACTTCCACAGCCTCAGGCCCAGCTCTGCACCCGCACACCCAGGAAGGCAGCTCAGGAAGCCTGTAGAACTCCATGGAAACCCTCAGCCCGGGCCTGGAGGCTCTGGAGTGGAGAGGGAGGGTCCAGGATTAGAAGGAGTAAGGAGCCCCTTGCCATTAGGCCAGGTCTGGCCCCCCTTCTCTACTGATGTCCACACATTTTATAAATGCTCGGACACACCAGCCACTCCTTGGTGACCACGGAGAGGCCAGGTCCGGTCAGCGGGCCCTTCCATCCCCAACCTCCACAAGCAATTTTCAAATCTTCCACTTTTAAAACAGAAAACGGTAAAATGCGCCGTCTTGTATATTTTATTTAAATAAAAAAAATTACAGCAAGTGCTGCTGTCTCTGTGGGGGCAGGGGTAGAGGTGGGGATAGAGTGAGGGCAGTGGGGGGGCAGCCGTGGAGTGCCGGGACACTACCCCTAGAGCGTGGGTGGCGTGTGTGCGTGCGTGCGTGTGTGCATGCATGTGTGTGCATGTGTCTGTGCTTGTGTGCACGTGCGTGTGCTTGTGTGTGTGCGCGCAGGCATGTGTATGTGTGTGTTTGTGCACACATGCATGTGTGAGCGTGTGTGCCTGTATGCCAGGACCTGCACCTCCAGGTGTGCATGGGGCTGTGGACAGGCTGCCCCTGCTTACAGACTTCGGGAGTCCTTAAGGAGAGAAAGTCTGTCTCAGTTAGTCGAGGGGAGAAAGCAGAGGTGGGGGAACGGGAGGCCTGACAAGTCTTTCTCCCTCTACCTGCCAAGGCTCCAGGGTTCCTGTGCTTTTGAAGGAGAAGGAGGCTAGCAAATGTACCCATGAACTCCTTCCAGCTAGATTCTGAACAGGGACATGCTGTCTTACTGTGACCAGATGGGCCCTCAGACACTGGAGGGTGGCTGGGGACACAGGTGACCAGCTGTGGGGAAGGCCACATGGGGTGGTGGTGGAGGATGGGATATGGATCCTGGGTTTGGGTAGCCCAGGGCCTCACTGGTTGGTATATGGCACTGACTCTGCACTGTGGTGTGTGGTCTGTGTCCCGCCCCTACCCTGCCCACAGCCCTGTGCAGCCCTGGCTGCAGAGGGTACCTGCAGGCCCTGGGACCTTACTGGTGAGGGCCGGTGCCTGAAGCCAGAACAGCAGAGTCCCCAGGCTCCTTGCAGCTTTCACCCACCTAAGGAGAGGAAAGTCCTCACAAAGGGGCAGGGAACCCGCCAGTCATTCCCCATCACTGCTTGCCCAGGCTGTTTCCGTGGTGACCAGCCTGGGAGTCCCGTTGCTAAGCAGACAGCTCAGCAGGCTCCACGTCCCCATGACAACTGCCCCCTGTGGCCAGGTGCCTCCTCGGGGATCCTCCCAGCACAGCTCAGGCAGGGCCAGGCCCAGCTGCTGCGGGCAGTCAGGGGGTTGGAGGGCAGTGGCAGCTCTGGGTAGACCTGGGCTCTGGGGCTCAGGGAAGCCTTTGCAGGCAAGGTGGTTTGAGGGCTGAGGAGGACGTGCTGGAGGATTAGCTGTCTTTGCCTGGACTCCACCAGGGCAGTTAGTAAGTGCCTACTGTATGCTAGCTAGGTCCTGGATGCTTGGTCTCATTTCATCCTAGCACCAACTCTCAGGTGAGAATGGGCCTCAATTAGCAAATCAAGTGCAGGAAGTGGAAGACACTGTGACACACTCAGGGCCTGGAGACCCAAATCTTGTCCCTTTGTGCTGGGAGCTCCACAGAGGCAGGAGCCATTGTCATAGGTGCAGACCCTGTGTAGGGTGGTTGTGTTACATTCAAACATTACAGTGGAAGGGGGGGCAGGAAGATTGTAAGAGCCATTGTGGGGAGAATATCCAGGGACATTGCCCCATCCACAACAACACACAAAGAAAAATCTGGCAACTTCTTGTACATTTCATAATCCCCTACCCCATGGTCTGGTCCAGCAATCCCACTGAGGAAGGCCCCAGTGGGTTGGGGATAAGGAGGAGGGAAATGGGGGTACCATCACAAGACTTGCCCATACAATGTATCTAATTATTAATAATAAATAAATAAAAATTACATTGGTTAGTTTTCCCTTATCACCACAGACCAGCAATTCTAGACAAAGTTAGTGATAAAAAGCTCCTCCCAGCCCCATCTTGAGATGCTATGACCCCCACCACTACCATACACTCAAGCCCATGGAACACCTGCTGTAATTTTGCTACCAGAGCAGGTGGGAAGGCCTGAGGCTCCCTTTCTGCCTCAGCAGGACTAGACTAGACGGAATTTCAATCGGAGGATTCTGTGGTTCCAAGGATCAAACCCAGAGCCTTTCATAAGCTAGGCAACTGTTGTATCATTGGTCCACAGCTCCAGCCTGCTTTTATGGTTTTGTTTGTGTTTGCAACAGGCTTGCTGAGTTCAGTTTAGCCTTGAACTCACTCTGTAGCTTCAAACAGGCCTCGAACTTGTGATCTTCCTGCCTCAGCCTCACGAGAAACTGCACGAAAGAAAAATTGAAGATTTGTTAAAACCTCTCCCTGATGTCTGATCTCTTCCCTGTCACTATCCCTAGTTCTCAGCTAAACTTCTTGAGGGTTTTCTCAGGTCCTGGGAGTCAGTCACATCTTCCCCCTAGGCAACATGGAGGAGCTTTGAGCCAGGTTCTCCAGGATCACATGACAGAATCCAGGCCTGATGTCCGTGCCTGGTCTTGCTGTCATCATCTCACCTATGGACCAGGCTTTCCTTAGCTTGGAGGTCCCAGCTTTTTCCTATGGCCTAGCCTCACGTGGATGGCTCCTGTTTCTTCCAAAAGGTTGGTGTTCCTGAGACCCCTGGTCTTGGTCCATATCTTGTCACTTTGTACACCCTTCCAAGGTCTCCTTACTCATGCCCAGGGCTTCTCCCCATGCCCCATAGGAGAAAGCCTCCCAGACTCCCCCTCAACTCATGCCCTGCCTCCCTTGCACTTTGGCCCTTTTGAAGAACTGGGGTCCTTTCATTCACTACTGTGTTTGCAGCTCCCAGGGCTGCAAAGAGCCTGCCTCTATCACTCCTGACTGGCTTTGCTTCTTTCCCTCCCTTTCTCTCGAAGGTGAAATACTTCCTAAATACAAAAGAAACATTAGATGAGTAAGATATTCAAAATAAGATAGTTGCTGGGCCTGGTGGTGCATGCCTTTAGTCCCAGCACTGGGAGGCTGAGGCGAAAGGATCTCTGTGAGTTTGAGTTCAGCCCGGTCTACAGAGTGAGTTCTAGGTTAGCGTGGACTAGAGTGAGACCTTGTCTCAAACCTCCAAATAATAGTAATAATAATAATAATAATTCACCAGTCACTTGGTTTAACAGAACATAAAGAACTCCTTGGCAGGGCATCTGTGTTGCTGTCCACCTGGCGCCATCTTCCTCTCTCTAAAGGAAACCACTCATCTCAGTTTTAATTTTATCACTTTTTTAAAAAACTACAGAAATAAGCATTCCTGGAGAGTGCATTCAGTTGCGTAACAAAGAAGGAGAGCGGAATTTGCGGTAGCTGTTTGGCGGAGAGGAGTTAGTCAACTGTTCCGAATTATTAATGCCTGATACAAATTGGCAGGACTTTGTCAGTTTCCCTATCGTCTTATGTTTCTTTACAACAAAGCATCTTTGCATTGCCTGCACCAGGAGTAGACCAAACCCCCTTCATCTTCATACACCACTGATGCATGATGTATGTCTTAATTGCAATTTTTTTCTGAGGTCGGGTAGCCCAGGCTGACCTGGAATTCACTATGTAGTCTCAGGAGTGGCCTCCTGCCTCTGCCTCCCGAGTGCTGGGACTAGAGGTGTGCACCACCAGGCCCGCCTGTAATTGCAATCGTAAATGTTATATAAAGGTGTCATGCTGTATACATTCAGCACTTTGTTTGTATTATAAGTTGGAGAAGCTGTTGATGCATGGAATGGAACATTCATTCCTTTGTCACTGCTGGGTTGCACTCCAGTCTGGAGCTGGGTGCTAAGCCAATGCCACTTCTCACCATTACGAACAATGAAGTTACAAATGCTCTCGTCTGGGAGTCCCGGTGGAGACAGGCTCTGTATCCAGGAGTGGAACAGTTGAAACCTTCAATTAATCTCCTTTTTACAAGATAGTGCCAACCTGCTTAAATTCACAATTTACACTTCCACCTGCAGGGCATGAATTACTCTTGTTCCACGTTCTTGGCAATAATTGGAATCATCAGGCTTTCTTATTTCCCCCAGTCTCGTGCGATCTGATTGTGTTTTAATGAGCAAATCCCTAATTAGTAGTTACGTTAAACCTTCCTTCATACATTCATTTGCCATTTGGGTTTTCGCTTCCGAGAAATATTAGTTCACGTGTTTTGACCAGGTTTCTGTTGTCATTTGCCTATTCGTTGGTTTGTAGGAATTTTACACACACCTCTTAGAAAAATGAAATAAATCCTTTACATGTATTGCAAATATTCTCTTCCTGTCTGGTTTATACTTTCTGTGCGTGTGGCTTACTATGGTTTACATATTAAAAAGTAGGTCAGATTTGGCAATATATACATAACATATATTTTTTTACATTCTAGAAACTTTCTTAGTGCCATCTTTGCTTAAGAACTTTGTCGGGCTGGAGAGATGGCTCAGCAGTTAAGGTACTCACCTCCAGTGCCTAAGGCACTGGGTTCAATTCCCCAGTACCCACAAGGTCAAGGAGATGCACAAAGTGATGCATGCATCTGGAGTTCAATTGCAGTGGCAGGAGGTCCTGGTGTACCCATGCTCCCTCCCTCTCTCTCTCCTTGCTGGAGCTGGGGAGAGGGTAGGCTTGGGTTCAGGGCCAGCTGGGGTCCGGGGTTTGGATCCCAGCTGGAAAATCAAACCTTTACGGAGAGAGTCCCGGCGAGGCTGCTACTCATCCACCATCATGCTCCGCCCCCTCTCTTTGCAAATAAATAAATAAAATAAATAAATATTTTTTAAAAAAAACTGAAGCCCTGATCTCCAGGATCCCATGGGAGAAGCAGCCAGTAGAGGAAATGACCGGACCAGAAGCCTGTATCTCTAGTACTGACACCATCATGTCCTGTACTGTACACTGTCACGGAGTCACAATATAACTAACTGCAAACGAGGCGGATCTGGAATATTTGCTGGGCATTAACTATCTCAGCCATTTTTTTCAATAGTTTTATAATTTTCTTCACCAACACACTTTACATTTAATTACATTTATTCCTAATTACTTGTATTTTTGTTGTTATTGCTAATTTTATCCATGTTTCTCTTTCTCCTCCCTCTCTCTTCCTCTTCTTTCTCCTTAGTTTTTGGAGAGTCGTTGCCTCAAAGTCAAGGATGAACTTGAACTTCTGATCCTTCTGCCTCCATCTCCCGAGTGTTGGGATTATAGGTGTGCACCACCACATTAGGTTTATGTGGTGCTGGGGATTGAACGCAGGGCTTCTTGAATTCTAAGCAAGGTCTCAACTGGCTGAGCTACATCCCCAGCCCCCTATGTTTCTTATTTAGGCATAAGTTTTATGAAGCAAAATTCAACTTCCAGTATATATATTTCAATAAGGTTTGACAAATAAGAGTTCCACAACCAAACCGCCTCAACACTTAGGATGCCAACTACCTTTCTTTCTTTTTCTTTCTTTCTTTTTTCATGGGGGGGGGGTTTGAGGGAGGGTCTCGCTCTAGTCCAGGCTGACCTGTAATTCACTCTGTAGTCTCAGGGTGGCCTTGAACTCATGGCAATCCTCCTACCTCTGCCTCCCCAGTGCTGGGATTAAAGGCGTGTGCCACCAAGCCTGGCTGGGTGCCAACTATTTCTATAACCCCCCAAACTCCCCTCATGCCCCTTGAAATCAACTTCCTCCTCCTACGTGACTCCTGAAAATCTGTTATTTTGTCACTGGAGTTTTGCTGTTTCTAGAATTTCATGTAACTACACTCATAAAGCATTCAGTCTGCATTTGATTTCTCTCATTCATCTTAATGCTTTTTTGCTCCGTTCATGGACCCGTGTGCAATAGTCTCTTGTGTGGGTCTGTCACAGTGGTTCCATTCCTTCACCCACTGAGGAGCAACTGTGATGTTTCTGTTTTGGATCATTAAGAATAAAGCACCTATGAACATTTATGTTTGAATCTTCATGTAAACATGGAGTTTACTATTTTTAAACTGACAAATACAACTGAGGATATTTACCACATCCAACACGACACTTTGAGATATGTCCTTAAATCACTACATTGAGCTAATTAACATATATTACCTCATATATAATTTTTTGTGTGGTGAGAACATTTAAAATCTACTCTCAGTGCTTTTTAAGATGAAGGTACACTTTTACTGATCCTACGTACTCAAGAATGAGACTCAAATCATGTGATCCACATCTGTTTAATTTTATAGAAAACTGCCAGGTTAGTTTCCAATCAGTAATGTATGAGAGAAAGGACTAGTTAATTCAAATCCTTATACTTGGGGCTGAAGAGATTGCTCAGTGGTTAAAGGTACTTGCTTGTGAAGTCTGATGACCTGAGCCTGGATGGGTTCAATTCCTCAGCACCCACGAAAAGCCAAATGCACTAATAGCACATGTGTTTGCAGTGGCACTAGTCCCTGGGGTGCCCATTCTCATTCTCTCTCTCTCTCTCTCTCTCTCTCTCTCTCTCTCTCTCTCTCTCTCTCTCTCTCTCTCTCTCTCTCTCTCTCTCTCCCCTGCAAATAAATAAATAAACTCGGTTTTAAATAGATATGGCCTTTAATTCCAGCACTTGGAAGACAGAGGTAGGAGGATCACTGTGAGTTCAAAGCCAGCCTGGGACCACAGAGTAAGTTCTAGGTCAGCCTGAACTAGAGTGAGACCTGAACTCAAAAAAGGCTACTACCCTTAACAAGTAGGCCATCTCCCCTCCCTGACTATTGAAATCTTTGTATAGTCCTTTCCACGGAGTTGTTTCCTTATTGACTCACAAATAAAATAATCAAGATGCAAATCCCTTATATGATAGATGTTTGGCAAATATTTTCTTTTTAAAAAAATATTTTTATTCATTTTCAAGCAGAGAGAGAGAGAGAAAGAGAGATAGAGAGAGAGACAGAGACAGAGAGAGCTCACCAGGGCCACCACCTTGTGAGTCTGGCTTATGTGAGTACTAGGGAATTGAACCCAGGGCCTTAGGCACTAGAGGCAAGTGCCTTAACCGCTGAGCCATCTCTCTAGCCCTTGGCAAATATTTTCTACAAGCTTGTGGTTTACCTTTCCATTGTCTTCCTTCCTTCCTTTTTTTCTTTTCTTTTTTTTTTTTTTTTTTTGGTTTTTCGAGGTAGGGTCTCACTCTAGCCCAGGCTGACCTGGAATTCACTCTGTAGTCTCAGGGTGGCCTCGAACTCATGGTGATCCTCCTACCTCTGCCTCCCGAGTGCTGGGATTAAAGGCATGTGCCACCATGACCAGCATTTTCTTGACCATGATTGTCAAAGATTAGACATTTTAATTTTGATGATGTCAAACTCATTCAATTTTTCTTTTTATGATTTACGTTTTCTGGAAAGGGAATTTAAATGGCACATTAGAAATATCTACCACAAAATAAGACAGTAACAGAACGAAAGTGACAAAAAGACATACAGAATCTAAATAGCAAAATGCTAGCTGTAACTCCTAGCTTATCAGTAATCGTATTAAGTGTAAATAGACTCAACACTCAATTAAAGGCAAAACAATTACAGAATAGATTTTGAAAAACCCATGATACAATTAGATATTATCCACAGAGACATATTTAATATTCAAAGATACAGCTAGGTTGGAATTCAAAGGATATGAAAAGATACACTAGGTTAACATTAGCCCAGAGAGGACTGGAGTCTAGTCTAATGTCAGAACAGACTTTAAGACAAATTACGGCTGAAGGGGCTGTGGAGATGGCTCAGAGGTTAAAGGTGTTTGCTCAACAAACCTTGCCAGGCAGGGTTCAATTCCCCAGCACCCAAATAAAGCCAGATACAAAAAGTGGGGTGTATCCATCAGGCATTCTTTGGCAGTGACAAGAGACCTTGGAGTTTTCCGTCCAAAAAGAAAGAAATTAATACTGAAGAAAAAACAAAGGGCATACTATGAGAAAATAGTCAACCCACCAAGAAAAGTTAACAATTAAAAATATATAGTCATATTCCAAAATTCATGATGCAAATCTGCCATAATGAATGAAAGGGGAAAGTAAGCAAGCCAACAGTAATAGCTGCAGGCTTCAATACCCCACTTCAACCATGGAGAGAAGAGCTAGACTGGTCAGTGCTTGGAAACCCATTACCTGGGTGGTAGAGGCAGGAAGATTAGGAATTCAAGACCAGCTCAGCCACATAGTAAATTTGAGGCCAGCCTGGGCTACATGAAAACCTGTTACAAAAGCAAAAAGAGGGCCAGGAGGATGGATCAGTGGCTAGGAATACTTTCGGCTCTAGCATGAGGGCTGGAGGGAGCCTGAGACTGCCCAGTTCAATTCCCAGAACCTACTTATATAGGTGGCATGGCCACACGTCTGTTAACTATAGTCCTTCAGGGAGCAGAGATTGGAGAATTGCTGGATTCATTAAACCAAAGCTCTAGAATCAGTCAAGAGACTATGTCTCGGGCTGGAGAGATGGCTCAGCGGTTAAGGCACTTGCCTCCAGTGCCTAAGGCCCCAGGTTCAATTCCCCAGTACCAACGTATGCCAGACCCACAAGGTGGTGGCCCTGGTGCTCTCTCTCTCTCTCTCTCTCTCTCTCTCTCTCTCTCTCTCTCTCTGTATTTCCCTGCTTGAAAATGAATAAATAAAATATTTTAAAAAAGAGACTATGTCTCAAGGAAACAAGTGGGTAGGCAATGGAGGGGGACATCCAATGTTCTGTGGCCTCCATGCGCACGCACACACATGCACACACACACACACACACACACACACACACACACAGGTGCACGGCTGCAACACACAAAGAAAATAGAAGCATTAAACTACACCTAACAGTTGACGCTGGAACACTTCATCCAACAATAGCAGAATCACTACTGAGAGCACAGGAAGCATTCTCCAAGACAGACCATGCATTAGAACACAAGTCTCCCATCCAAGTACTAACCAGGCCCGACCCTACTTAGCTTCTGAGATCAGACAAGATAGGGTGTGTTCAGGGTGGTATGGCTGGAGACTAGACTCCAAGTCTCAATAGATTTAAAAGGACTGCAATCACATCATGTCTCTTTTCTGGTCACATCAGAATTACATTAGAAATCAATAGCATAAAGAAATTTGAAAATTTCACAAATACAAAATTGACACACATTGAAATCACCCATGGGTTAAAGAAGTCACAGGTTGAGAGAATGAGAAACACCCCCACACAAGGCACTCAACACATGGGATGCAGAGAAAGCAAAGCCCAGAGAGAAATGTATAGCAACTGACTTCTAAATATTGTTTCTATTATATCTCTCAATTAGTGTTATACCTTAATTTCCTTCAAGAAGATCAATGAAAAGCATTTCTGTTGTAATTTATCTGGTATCTGAAATTTTCTGCTGTTCAGATCTCACTTGAGCATAGCTGAAAGAAACTGTTCCTTTTTTTGAAGGGATTTTGCCATCATTTTGTGTTAACTGAAAGTAAAGGCTGGAAGCTCCATCCGCTGCCGCATCGCGGCTCAGGTCTGTGAGCATTTTTCATGCTGGGTGGTACTTTCTATCTGTGCCCTCCACTCCTCATGCTACACCCTCACTGTAGGAAACATTGTGACCAGCCCCAAATATTCCTCCTCTCTTATCACCTGCCCACAGCAAGTTCTCTTTGGCTTCAGCTCCAGTCTGCTTCCTTCTGTATTATTAGTCTAGAATGTTCATAAGCAGGTTCTCTTACCACCTTTTAGGAAAGGTCTACACGAGCCAGTCCATCATTTTGCCTTCAAGAATAGATCCTAGCTCTCCTTTTAGCTCTCCTTTCCCTCTTGCAGAAAGTCTCAAGTTTCCTAAAGTTTCAGCCAGACTTTTAAAAAGATATTTTGTGAGAAAGAGGCATACACACACACACACACACACACACACACACACATATATATATATATATATATATATATATATATATATATACACACACACACATATATGTATGTAGAGAGAATGAATGAATGAATATGGGCACACCAGGGCCTCCAGCCACTGCAAAGGAACTCCAGATTCATGCACCACCTTGTGCATCTGGCTTTATGTGGGTACTGGGGAATTGAACCTGGGTCCTTAGGCTTTGCAGGCCAAGTGCCTTAACCACTGACCCATCTCTCTGGATTCCAGACTTTTTAAAAAATCTTTTTTGTGTGTTAGGTGTGGGCACCCATGAGCCCCAATGCACACGTGGATGCCAGAGGACAACCTTGTGGATTGATTCTGTCCTCCATCGTGATTGCTGCTCCGGACACCAAACTAGCTATACCCCCCCCCCCTCGCATGAGCTTCCAGGGATTCTCTCCTGGAATCTTGCTGTAGGAGTGCTGAGATCACAGGCTGGGCTACCATTATCTGGCTTTATATGGGTTCTGGGGAGTTAAACTGCTTGAGTGACAAGTGTTTTTTCTACTGAGCCATCTCTCCAGCCCAAGACTTGGTTTTTGAGTTTATGAAAGGAACCTATCTTATTCTGAACTTACTAGCACTAACCTAAACTATGGTATGTGACCTGTTACACCCAGCTTCCTCTCCACTGGAGGTGGGCAGCTAGCCCTTCTACAGCTGCTGCATAGGCCAACTGGACCCAGTGCTGAGCCAGTGACAGGGAGTTGAGCCCATAGCAGATGGCTGGGACCTGTTATCTCCGAGGCATCCCGATAGCCATGGGAGTGGGCAGCTTGCCGGGTCTGCAGTGTCTCCGGCTCTCTGCACACATCCTCTCACATCCTAGACTCAGCCTGTCTGTCCTTTTCCTCTTCTGCAAAATCTTACATATATGCCCTCAGAAAGAACCGGCCAGAGCCTTGTCAACTCCCCTTAGTACCAGGCCATGGGCATTAGTTGCCTGATACCGTCTTCCTCACAAGGGAAGCTTGTTAAGTGAAGACCTACAGTGTGCTAGGAACTAAGGCGGAGAATCCAATTCCAGCCATGGTTCCTTTCCTTAAAGAGGTCGCTGTGTACTGGAGGAGACAAAGATAACCACAATGATCAGGGAACTGGATGGTTACACTGGCTCTTTAAAGATGAACAGATATTTACTGGTACAGTCAGTGGTGAGGTGAGGGGATAGAAAAAAAGTGAAGCAGGGGCTGGAGAGATAGTTCACTGGGTAAGATGCTTGCCTGCAAAGCTTAACGACCTGGGTGGGATTACTCAGTACCAATGTAAAGCCAGATGCACAAAGTGGCACATGCATCTGGAGTTCATTTGCAGAGGTAAGAGGCCCTGGCACACCCATTCTCTCTCTGCTTGCAAAGGAAGAGAGGAGAGAGAGAGAGAGAGGAGAGAGGAGAGAAGGATGGAGGAAGGGAGGGAAGGAATGAAGGAAGGAAGGAAAGAAAGAAGGCAGGAAGGAAGGAAGGAATGGAGGAAGGAGCAGAGGCACAATATCCAGGCCAGGCACGGTGGCTTATCTACAAGGGCAAACAGGCCCCTGTTGTCAGGCTAAATGGGGTCAGTTCAGTAGGAGATGGAAGCGAAGAGGCCAACAGGGCCACACCTAACTTTCTTCTCCAGGGCTCCTGCATGATGCTGTGCAAGTGAGAGAAAGCACTTGAGAGTGAGCACTGGTAGGACTCGCTGAGCAACGTGCTGTGGTGTTAGGAAAGAATTTAGAATGGCTCTCACAATCCCCTCAGGAGAGGAGACACAGTCACCCAGCAACAAGTGATGGCTGTCTGTTCCAGAACCCTGGGAGGCTGTGGAAACATTAACGATGACAATGCAGACACTACTGCCTCTTAATATTTGCACAATACTAGCAAGTACCCACATTTCTTGACCACAAAAGGTCTCCTGTCTCCCCTCTGTAGCCAGGATTCCTGTGGATTCTGATTTAGCTCTGAACTCCCAGCTCCTGCTTCCAGAGGATCACTTCTATTTATGGGTCACACACAGCATGCCAAACTCTTGGTCTCCACCGACACTGGCATTGGCCAGAGACTAAGCTTGGACAGTGCCCTGTGCGTGTGGTAGTTGTTGTAAGCTTAGGGGAGCGTCGGGCCCTACTTCACACGTAAGACTGGACTTCAGATCTTCAGGTTTTGAAAAGTCCTTTGGGATGTCTCAAGGCCAGCCATGACCTAATAGAGGCACCTTCCCATCTGGCCCCACACTCTTTCCTTATCTTGATGACACAGGCTGTGCCAGCCCACCCCACCGACAATGATTTTAGGAAATTCCAAATTATTTTCCCTGAAATGCAGAGAATGCACCCTCTAAATTTTTCTGAACTCAGCTCTAGGTAGGTCCTTTGTTATTTCCCAAATCCATCAAGATCCTAGTTAAGCAAAAGGACATCTTGCCATGAACACCATCCATAAGACTTTAAGGGTAATTGCAGTTTTAAACAGCATTTTATTCCAAAATCACACAGCATGATGAATCCAAGGCATTCTTTTCCTTCAATTACTATCTTACACCTCTCCTCTGGGACTTCCCGTCTTTGGTAGCTGGAGACCCAAGATTTAGAGTATGGCATCTGTTGTTGGGTGTATCAGGGTTCCCTTTCTGGCAACCTGTTTGTGAGTACCCTGCCCACGATCCTATGGCTATTTGATGGTTCTTGATGGTGTTCCCCATCCTGGACAGGAAGGTTGCTTGCTGACAGGGCCTGGAGGGGAGGCATTTCTTTTTTTTTTTTTTCAAGGTAGGGTCTCGCTCTAGCCCAGGCTGACCTAGAATTTACTATGTAGTCTCAGGGTGGCCTCAAACTCATGCAATCCTCCTACCTCTGCCTCAAGTGCTGGGATTAAAGGTGTGCGCCACCATGCCCGGCCATGTCCACGATGAATCATTCTAGAACCAACCTCGAGGCAGCCTTGGTTGTCAACTGCAGCACCACAGTAGCTATGGCACCAGCATTACTTCTTAGGACCCTGGTTATCTTTCAGGTCCGCAAAAGGACACCAAAAGGACCCAGCCACTCTAGTGCAGGATCCTGGCACCAAAACACTGACTCCTGCAGAGGTGGGAATGCTCTAGACTGAGTCCTCGGGGCGTCTGTCCACTTGTTCGATAAACCAGTGCTAGCCGGTGCCGC
>PVHP010015541.1:0-37309 GCA_004024765.1 Zapus hudsonius
GGATGGGGGAGGTGGGGGGAGGGGCAGGGGTGAGGCTGCTGAGATCCCTGGAACTAGTGTTGCTGGGATCTCTGGGCGCAGTTAGAGGGGCTGATGGGTTCCTCAGGCGCAAAAAAGGAGTGGGGCATATGCCTTGGAGGCTGGAGGTCGGGGGAAGGGAAGGGGCTACGTCAGAACCCCTGGCCCAGTTTGGAAG
The DNA here is from genome assembly GCA_004024765.1 of Zapus hudsonius. Lineage (NCBI taxonomy): Eukaryota > Metazoa > Chordata > Mammalia > Rodentia > Dipodidae > Zapus > Zapus hudsonius. Next base: position 197 of record PVHP010015541.1, read on the forward strand.
GCGGCAGAGAAAGCAAAGAAAAAAATAAATAAATGAATTTAAATAAAAATAAAAAATAAAGAACTGGTGAAAGAGAACGAAAAGAAAAAAAAGGATTAAAAAAACCAAAATAAACAAGAAAACCGAGTATCGAGGGGTGGAGTGGTGGGGAAGACGTGCTGGAGGCCGGAGGGCGGGGGAAGGGGCTACGATGGAGCCCCTGGTTGAACCGGTGAAAGAGAAAGTGAAGAAAAAAAGGATTAAAAACCCAAATAAACAAGAAGACCGAGTAGTGAGGGGGGAGGGGAGGGGCAGACGCGCTGGACATCGGAGGGCGGGGGTAGGGGTTACAAAGGAGCCCCCACTTGAACGGGTAAAAGGGAAAGAAAAGAAAAATGAACAGAGTAGCGAGGGGGGAGGGACGGGCAGACCGGGCTGGAGTCCAGAAGGCAGGGGGAGGGGCTACGTACAGATCACCGATGGAGAAAGAATATTAATATAAGAAATAAAATAAAATAAAACCCAACAAATAGTTGAAAAAGAAAGACACACAAGTGCCTGGGAGGGGTGGGATAGACAGAGGGCGGGAGGGTGGGGGCTGAAACACAAGGAAAGCTGAATGAAAGCCTCAGTCGGCCGGAGGGCAGAAGCTGTTCTGGCACAGCCTTCCTGGATGAATCACTGCCTCCTGCGAGTGCTGGTCCACGCTGGTGGCCTCCAGTCGTGTGGATCCTGTGCTCGGAGATGTCTGGAATTCAGCATGTGGCCGCATCTTGTGTCCACGACCTGGATCCCTGCTGAAAACCCTGGCCCTTATTTCCCGAGGTGTACGGCATGTCTGCTAGTCAGCCATCCTCCCCAGAAGTCCACATATTGACTTTAATGATAAAGTTTTTATTCCATTTACATTAATAATCTGGATAAAGACTCCATGCAGGGATGTCCTGCACATGTTTTCATCTCTTCCTGGGCTTGCATCTGTGCTCTTTCTTTGTTATTTTCACTGGGTACTTCCAAAGTAGGGCTAGGCAAACTTGGTGTGGGGCTCTCCACTTGTGTGGTCTTTTTGTGTTGTGACCTGCTTATTTCCATATGAAAGATTGATTTTTCATGAGCCCTCTGCAGGGGCAGGGCCCCCACACAAGTTTGTGGTAAGAACTGGTGAGGTTGTGGCATGTGCTTAGTTCCACCTGGGGTCAGGGGTTTGATGGGTGTGGTCCCAGGAATACAGACTTGTCAGAAGCAAAGTGGGAGCTTGTTTACTTGGCCTGGAGTTGGGGGTCAGGGGGTGGGATCTCAGGGTGCATAGCTTGGAGGCCAAGGTGGGAGGCACAGGCACAGTTCCCTAACCTGGCCTCAACTGTGGTCAGTGGGTTGATAGTTGGGGTCCTGGGACACAGGCTGGTCAGAAGCAAAGCACTAGCTTGCTTCCCTGGCCTGGGCCTGGGGATCAGTGGGCAGTGTCAGGAGGCAGACAGGCCAGTGGGGATAGTGGCTCCTTAACCTGGCCTGCAGTCAGGTGGTTGGTGTGTGAGGTCTCAGAGAGCTTGACTAGGTGCAATTCCAAGGTGCAGCTCCCTAATCTGGCCTCGCCTGGGGTCAGAGTATAGGTAGGCCTCTTCGTTTCTCTTACATCAAGGGGACAAAGATGAAGTAATGTATTTTAAATAGCCTGCTTCTTCAAAGTTTTCATGAACAGCATATGGACTAAAGTTCCTTTTGAACCTTTGTTTGAGGCAGAGATAACACTACAATCATTAATTAAGCCACTGTTATTTAAAAGTTCCCTGATATTGTCACTTAACATCCTATGTTATAAAATCAACAATGCTTAGGAATGGCTCTTTTAAAAATAATAATATTTGCAAACTGCTTGACAGAGATTTCTTGTGCTCCCCTCAAAAGAAAAGGAAAGGAAAATGAGTAAAAATGAACCCCAATTTTTTTGTGAAAAGAATAGAACACATGACTTAAATTTTCCTGACCCCCAAAAGATGTGGTACATACCTTTAATCCCAGCACTAAGGAGACAGAGGTTGGAGGATCACTATGAGTTTAAGGCAACCCGAGACAATGTAGTGAATTCCAGGTCAGTCTTGGTGGCAGCAAGTCCCTACCTTAAAAAAACAAACAAAAAAATTTATCAACAAATATGAAACAAGATAAAATTCTACTAATTTTAATATCTTCTAAATTAACTTACAAAGAATAGAAAACTTGGGGACTATGGAGATGACCCAGTGGGTAAAGTTCTTTCTAAGCAAGCATGAAGACCTGAGTTCAAATCTCCAGAACCCACATAAAATGCTGAGCATGGACATTTATTTTCTTGTAGAAATTCTAGTTTGAGCTATATAATCCACAGTAATTATTTGATATGTATACTCAGAAATAAAGGCAACAGTTCTAACGTATTAAGTATAACATTCATTTCCCAGCCTGGAGAAGCAGCATGCTGTCCAATTGCAAGAATCATGTGAGACATTTGGATATTTGGGGCTCCTACTTGAACTCCTCTGTATCTACTCATCTTCTTCCTGGGCCTTAAGTAAGTCGTTTTACTTCCTGTTGTCAGGCTAGAATTTTGGATTGTTGATAAAATCACTAGTAACACTAATTATATTATATGTATTCTATAATTATATTATATATTCTATAATTATATATGTTATATATTATATAAAAATACATGAAAGAAGTGAAACAAAAATCATTACAGAACATTGAAAAGTTCTTAATTACCTTCCAAAGGGACACTTTTCTAGGAGAGAATAGACTCTTTGGATATAGAAATGATTTAAGATCCAGGCAAAAATGCATGTATTTATTTGGAGAGCATTTGTTAGACTAGACTGTGAGTTTTGCTCACTCACCACCCCATGAGGCTTAAGTCTTAGTGCAACTGTTCCACCATAGGGTGTGACAGAAATAAGCCAAGACACTCCTGGCATACAAAAAGGAATGGACACTCACTCTGAGTTTATTTTCATTCTCACTTAGAAACCTCACTGACCCCCAATCATATTGTTATTAGGACTCATCAGCTCAAAAATAGATCCAAAATCTAAGCTGGTATTACTTTCTCTAGCCACTCTCCAGACCAAGTGCTCCATATTCTTTCTTAAACAATGCAGTAAATACTATTCCCATGGATGCATACACTGGAGCAAAGACCTAAGAAGTTCTTCATCTTGTAAGCCATTTCCCTCATTTTCCTGTTCTGTGAAGACATCTGAGTCTTCAGGCCTTCAGCCAGTCGTGCTGCCCCATATCAGCACTGTCTTTCCTCAGGAATGCCACAGTAGGTTCCTCATCTCTTCCACTCTACTCTTGCAAGCTCATCTGCTTACATTTTATAGTGCAGTGCACTCCCTCTGCAGCTATCATTTTGTAAAACTGCGCCTTAAAACATTTTGTCCTTGCATGCCATGGCTTGATGCTACGGCTGCCCTTAGAATATAATTTCCAATGTCTACTCAAGGACATAAAGCCTTGAAAAAAATCTGTGTCTTTCTTCCGTACATTCCATGCCACTTTCCCTACCATTACTGACTCTCATTTCTCCAATGCTGTATGCTTCCTTGTCTTGGTTTTAATGACCTTTGCTCTACGCATCCTGTACCTAGACCCCACCTCACTCAGCTAGCAGCAAAATCCTGGGCACACCTGTGCCTCATCTATTTTACCTTGTCCTATGACAACTGCTATGACTGGTCTGTGAGTGAGCAACTGAGCCAGCCATTGTCACAAGTCCCTGTTTGTTTCTCCATAGTATTCATAATAATCTTAACATGATTTGGGTATACTTGATGGATTTTATTTGTTTTGGCCTATCTCTCCTAACTATAATGGAAGTCCCACTAAGGTAAGCACTTTGTCTGTTTAGCTCCCATCTCTATCCCCAGTGCCTTGTACAATTAGATGCTTGGTGAATTTTTGGTGAAAGGGGAAGGAAAAGTTGAGAAGCCTAAGTGCATAAGTCCATTGGGAGGTTTGGTTGATATAGTAAAGCATGAACAGTAAAAGTAACTACAATAGTCATTATTTATTGAATGCACTTTTATGCCAGGTAGGATTCTGATCATTTAATATACATTATCTCACTTAACCTTTTCAGTAGCCCTGTGAATTATTTGTTATTATAGATAATAATATAAAACCTCAGGGAGGTTAAGGAATTTGTCCAAATATACTTGAGAAATGGAATGGATGAAAAGGGACTCAAATTTAGATCTTAATTTTAACATCTGTGTCACGAACACCATGGTTACATCCATAGAACAGCTGAAGACGATTCCATCAATGGCGTATTAAACCAGTAATGTGGAGGCAGTTCTGAATTCCTACCACATGGGTCATTCTTCTGAGTCTTCTGATTACACCATTGATTTACAATATACATGCATGGTAAGCTATTAGCTAAACTAGTTCATTGATCTAATTTGTCACTTCCTCCTTTTACCTGTTACATGATATTAACCAACAAAAAGGAACATGGTAAATTTTAGTTTGATAAGTTGTATTACTAATAGTAAGCTACTAAGAAGCTTAATCAGGTAGTAGAAAGAAGCTCTGATAAATTTTAAAATTACATCTCTTTATATGCATATATATATCCCCATATTAAAATGGCATGATCACAGGTTTTATAGCAAGAAAGAATCCACAGTAATTATGTTGTCCTATTTTCCATATTCAGCCAGCTAGTATGTTACTTAGATTTTCCCTAGGCAAAGCCCAGAATAGTTTAATATTTGCTAGAAGTGAGGAGTGTGTTTAGAAGGAGCTCTAGGTGAAGTGCCTGTTCTGGTGTGTCTTTGTAAGACATGAGAAGCAGAATGCACCCTACCCCCATGTCCCTTGAAATCCCTAGAGCCTAGTGCTACCTAACAACACAAAAAGAAATTTTCAGATGCTATCAGAGTTCAAGACATTGAGATGGAGATTACTCTGGCCATATTCAGTTGGGCCCATTTCAGTCACATGAACCCATTCCTTCAGCTGCAATGATGCAGAAGGAGCAAGAATGTAGAAGAAACATGAGAGAGAGATGCCAAGTTGCTGGTCTTAAAGATGGAAGGAAGACATCTTAAGATAAGGAATATAGGAATTTCTAGGTGCTAGAAGAAACAATGCAACATTTGTTCCCTAATGTCTCTAAAAAAGAAATAAGGTCTCCAGATGCCTTGATTTTAGCCCAATAAAACCTAGAGCAGACTTCTGATCTACAGAGCCACATTAGTAGTAATTTATTGTGGCATCCATATTAATCTAATATATAAAATTAACATTTTAAATTATGATTGATATTTCACACAGAGGTATTTACAATAAAGTAGACTTTAGTAAAACAGGTTGAAAGATTTAGATGAGATACTCTCAGAATGGACATATTCATTCAGTGAACATTGGCTGTCTATTTCAGGAATCTGAATAGGACACAAATTCGTTTAACTTATTTTTCACAAAAGAACACAATTACTTTTTTAAAATATATATTTTATTGTCCATAATGAGTTACATTATTTAGTGGGCAAACAATGAGTTGTTATCCCCAATTCCCCAATGCCCCCCTCCCCATCCCCAATCAGCTGGATATCCTCCTCGGTGGGTCATCTGGATCAGTCCTTGTAGCAGGGGACCATGATAGCCTAGTACTCAGTCTGGTTCTCCTGGCCCAAGTATGTTGTTACTGAGGGGTGCCATGGCTATGGATAGTCTCCCCCACCACGGCTCTCACATTCTTTCCGCCCCCTCTTCCGTTCAGTTCCTTGAGTCGTGGTGGGTGAGTATTAAGGCTGCTTTAATGTTGTGAGCTTAGGGGTCTTTGTGTCAAAAATTGTTGGTTTCTAACACCCTGGCTTATCCTGTGTTGATTGAATGGCTGTGGCTGTGGGTCTTTTGTTCGGCCTGTCATTCTCTGCGGGATTCCAAATGGATCCTCCACGATATGGCTGTGGTAGCTCATCTCTTGCCAGGATCTCAGCTACGGTCGGATGGTAGGATTATATGTGCCACAGCTCTCTCACTGCATCCTGAAAAATACAAACACATTCTTCATCAGAGAGTGAGATCAGTCTAGGTTAACAAATATACACAATTCTGGATTACCAAGATTCTATTTTTAGTAGCCTCGCTGTCAATTGCTCCCATAGTGCATCTTTTCTTGTGAGCCCAAGACTACAGGATCCGGTGCGTATTGCCCTGAATCCCCAGTTCCAGTCAAGGGCTCCACCTCCCTAAGTGGAATATTTGGCTGAATTTAAAAGCTGTTGATTGTCTCCCCCAGGCCCAGGCTCCTCCATTGCACGAGTGTTCCTTTCTTGGTTCACTGTTCTCTCCCAGTAGGCGGTATGGTCAGCCTACTCATGGCCACAAACTGTGTTTCATGCCAGTGGTCTCTGTTTACTCCAGCTGTCGTTGATCAGCTTCTCCTGGCAGCTTATGCAGTGCCTTCCAGCAATACACTAATTATCACCTGGGGGCTAAGAACACAATTACTTTTTCTTGTCAGATGGCAGGAAAACTTTCATGAGAGAAGTTATGAATTGATGTCAGCCCGAGGTTTGTTTGCCACTGATATTGCTAGCTAACATCTCATCCTTATCATGAATTAGGTGTTTTTGCTTTTGTGGTGTGCTGTGTTGTGGTGCTACACACACTCACCTGAAGAGGGCAGCTAGCACTACTCTGCTGTAGTCAGAGTGTTGAACATTGTTTCACTCGTTTGCTCTTTTGCCTGCTCTTGTTTGGAGTCAGTCTCTTTAGTGATTCAGAAGCATGGCTCCAATGATTTTCAGGATGAGTGGGTGATAGGCACATGTGGCCATGCCCAGCTGTTTATGTGGAATCTGGAGACTCGAACTCTAGATATCTCAGGCCCTGTTAGGCCCTCAAGCATACACAGGAAGCACAATTAACCACTGAGCCATCTGTCCAGCCCTAGAGTTCTGACTCTAATAAAAGGTGAAATAAAAGTTGTAAGTGCAATCTGTTCTTTTATGGACCTGGTTCCTCTTGTTAGTTTCCTGTGTATTTTTTAAGACTGCATGGAAGCTATTATTGTTGCCTTACCTCATTCTTTACAGAAGGTATAATATTCTGCTTCATGATTCATCTTCCACTCTCTTAGAAGAAAATAGAAAGCAACTATACTGGGAATTAGAACTGTTATCAGGCTCAAAACATTTAATTAAATAATTCATTTGATTACTTCTAATCATGTTGAATTAATCTTCTTAGTTTTGCCCTTTTATTTGTCAGAAAGGCTAGGCAATGATATAGTAATAAATTCATTCTAACCAATTCTCAGTACCAAAGAACAGCAGTTATTTCTGAAGCAAATTTTCTAACATTCTTTTTAAAAATATTTTATTTATTCATTTTCAAGCAGAGAAAGAGAGAGAGAGAGAGAGAGAGAGAGAGAGAGAGAGAGAGAGAGAGAGAGAGCACCAGAGCCACCACTTTGTGGGTCTGGCTTATGTGGGTAATGGGGAATTGAAACCGGGGCCTTAGGCACTGGAGGCAAGTGCCTTAACCACTCAGCCATCTCTCCAGCCCAAATTTTCTAACATTCTTAAATCAGGTTTCCATATATAGTGAGTGAAAAGAACATCAGGTTTGTTCTAAAATATGACTTCACATCTTATTTCAAGGCTTCTGTATATGTCTACGCAAGACAAAAGAAAGAACTAGGTCATTCTACCTCATCATCTTTTAAATGGCTTGGGTTAAGCTTGACACTTGTCTTGTCTGCCTCAGATAGTCATCACATACTCTGCCCACCCCCCACATTCAGGGTAGCTGGAAAGCTAAGAGAAGCACTATCTGTTTAATAAGAGGTAAGTAATTACCAATGTTCTAAGTCTTAAAATGCAATTTTACAAACAAGTTTTTATGACTGTAAAATTTTCAATAGTAATATAACAGAAATTACCTTGTGGTGGATAGAATCAGGTGTTTCCAATAAACTCATGTGTTCTGAAGGCTCTTTCCCAGCTGGTAGCAATATGAGATGTGGAGCCTTGCTGAAAGTCACGTGTTATTGCAGGCTGGCTTGGGGGTGTCATAGACAGCTCACCCTTGCCAGACCTTGGCTCACACACCTTCTGCTGTTTTGCCCTGTTATGGCAGAGGTTATGTCCAGCCTCTGCTCATGCCATTATGGAGCTTCCCCCCCAGACTGTAAGTGAAACTAAAAATTAAAAAAATATAATAAAAACTTTCTTCCCATCAGCTGTTTTTGGTCAGGTGCTTTGTCCTAGCAATGAGAAGATAGCTGCAATATACTTTAAACAATACTTTCTCATAATTTATCATTTGGCTAGTTTTCCAGTAAATTGAAAACACAAGAAAGGCAGGTAAGAATTTACTACTAAGTGGAAAAGTTAGCTGTGAAGTCTCATTAGCAAAAAGAGTGTTTGCAGTTTGCAGAAAGACATTGGATAAGGAAGTAGTGAATATTCTTACTGTTGCTTGGTAAATGTTTAAATGAATGATTATTGAAAAACTAGTGAATAAATGACCAGTGTTACCTATAGAAAGCCTTTCAAAACATGTGTTTATAAAATGAGACTGGTTGCATGATTGAGACATTTTTAATACCCAAAATTCCATTAATTGCAAAATCATAGCAGCCCAAACTTCAGTGTGAATAATTAATGATTTATTTAAAGACCATATTCTCAAAATGTGGTCTGAGGACCTTGAGGACCTTTTCAAGAAGTTCTATGAGATCAAAAATTATACATGATTGAATGATTCTTTCACAGTGAAAGGGTGAAAAGTTAACTGATAGGTTTTATTGTAATACAGTGGGAAAACTGATTATCCTGGTTTCATTTTCCACATGGAAAGCAGTCTTTAGAAAGTTACGTATTATATTTTGGTGCAGAATCAAGAAAAGTGATCAAGGATTATTTGAAAAAGACTCTTAAAATTATCCCCCCTGTTCTGACTCCAAGCCAGATCAAATGATGCATAATTTCTAAACATTATTGTATTTTACTAATCCAGGAAGGAGAAGCTAGCAATAAAGCAAAACAATTGCTTTTTCTTTACTACTATTTTTTTAAAAAATAGTTACTTTCCATAAAATTAATCACCTATATTAGTATGCCTTGTTATTTTTAAATGAAGTGAAATTACTCAGCTTTACTCTTTAATATGGCAAATTTGGTGTTCAATCTAACAATGTATTCTCTAATGGAATAATAGACATAACATATACAAACAAATGCTATTTCAGTTCTTCAGTGACTTACAGCAGTATAAAGAGGCTCTAAGATTTAAGAAAATTGAGGATGATTAATTTAGAAGGTACATATTTTTAAAGAAACATAGGATATACCAATAGTACTTTATTTCAGAAGAGAATATGAAATTATTTGCAGAATTATTTTCTGTAATGTGACAGTGATTGCTAATTTCCTTTCCAATATATCTTCTCTATTTTATACTAACAAAATTATAATCTGTTTTGTAGTTTACATTTACAAATTAACACAAAAAGTTAAAGTTCCTTTGCTGACAAGTCACTTCTAGCTGATAAGAGGGTTGATGTAACTGGAAATCACTGCATAGGCCATTTGGAGGGTTTTGTGCTGGGGTGGGATTTCAAGTACTTTTCTCTTTTCCTCTGGTTCATTTGTTCTTTTTGCTATTTGCTCTTCTTCTTCTTCTTCTTCTTCTTCTTCTTCTTCTTCTTCTTCTTCTTCTTCTTCTTCTTCTTCTTCTTCATAGAATGCTGATGCATTATCTGGAACTCATCACTGCAAGAGAAAAGACAAGATTCGTGGTGAAAGGATGGAATTTCTTGGTAATACCAAACGACTAAACTAACCTGGGCCTGGCTACTTAGCATATTTAGTTGTGGTAGACAGAAAGCAGTTTGCATGTTGCTTAACTGTTCACTTATTTCATCTCAACAATTCCTTGTGATGTGGATAAGAGAATTGCTATAATTTCCATTTTATAAATGAGAGGACTGAAGTCCAGAGAGTTGAAATAAAGCACCCTTATGAGCATATTAATACTGCCATATAAATTACCAGAGATGGGTCAGTTTAAAGAACTGAAGTTTACTATGGTCACATACATCTGGGGTGATGGAAGTATGAATTTAAGTTGTGTACAGTCTTAATGCTTTACGTGAGGGAGAGGGAGAATCCATTGTCTCTTACCTTGTTTCTTGCAGGCATTGGCAATCATTGGCATTACTTGGTTTGCAGAAGCTCTGACTCAAGCTCTATCATAACCACATGATAAGTGCGTATATGTCTGTGCCAAAATCCCATTCTTTTAAAAAGAATTCTCATATTTAATTTAAGTCCAATTTAATAGTCTCCTTTTAACTTGATTATTTCTGTAAAGACCAACTTTCCAAATAACGTCACATTTACTACTAGGAGGAAGGACTCATATTATATATATATATATATATATATATATATATATATATATATATATATATATATATATATATATATAGCGGTGCCACACTTTATGACAGTACTGAAAGTCATTAATCAGGAGCATAAGATGCTACAACTTATTAATTTTATTTCAATGCAGTATTTATTTTTTATCTTTAGTATTGTATACTAATTGTACTAAGTGATGAATTTTATGGTGACATTTCATACAGTGTACTTTGATCATATTCAGCCCCCAGTTGTTTTCTCTTAGTTTCCCTTCACTTTCATGTCTCTTTTTGAAAAGTCTAGATTTCACATATAAGAGAAAACAAAATAATTGTCATTCTACAGTGATTTTTTCTTCAAAATATGAATCAATATTGTCATAACCAGTTAAACACAAGCTTACATGTAAAAATTACAATTCAATTGGCAAAATGCTACTCAAGCATGTGGATCTGAGTTTAAATCCCAGCACGTACATAAAAGCTGGGTGCAGCAATGTGAAATCCAGCACCGAGTAGGCAAAGATAGGAGGATGGTTGGGACTGATTGGCCTGCTAGTTCTATTTGAGTTGATGAGCTCTAGAGTCAATGAAAGATACTAACTCAAAACAAAAAGTTGGAGAGCTACTGAGGGAGACATCTAAATACACATATACACACATGTGCATGTTCACGTGTGTATGCCAAACTTATGTGAGCATACATACACATAGGCACACCACACACACATACACATGCAAAAAAACTCCAAGTTCCAAAACCTCATCTCAGGCCTACAAAACCACACTTTGAGTGGGAGAACTTTGCATTTCGATTTTTCCATATGTAGCAATGTTGATTGTCATGGTGTAGAATTCTGGGATAATTAACACATGACCAAATTCACATAACCACAATAATCAGAATACAGAACAGTTTCACCACTTCAACAAATATTCCTCATACTATTCTTTCCCTAATTCTACAATCACTGGTCTGTTCTTCATGAATATAGTTTTATTTTTGTCAAAAATGTAATTGAGTAGAAACAAAGTATGTTACATTTTGAGATTGGCTTTTTTTTCTTTCCCTATGGTGTGTGTGAGATTCTTACAAGTTGTTACAGGCATTCATTTTGATTGCTGAATGCTATGGTACTCTGTCAATCATCAGGATGGTATGACACTGTGCCAATCAGCAGGATGGTATGGTACTATGTCAATCAGCAGGATGGTATGGTACTATTCCCATCAGCAGGATGGTATGGTTCTGTGTCTATCAGCAGGATGGTATGACACTGTGTCCATCAGGATGGTATTACCATACACTGTGTCCATCAGCAAAATGGTATGGTGTCCATCAGCAGGATGGTATGGTACTATGGAAATAAGCAGGATGGGATGTCACCTCGTCAATCAGCAGGATTGGTTTGTGCATTTGGGTTTTTTCCACTTGGGGGAATAATGATAAAGCTGCTATACGTTTTTGTAGGTTATTTTTTTACATGAACACATAACTTTGAATCACCTGAGAACAAATACCAAGGGGAATATTATATCAAATGGAAACTGTCTTTAAGAAATTACTAACATCAGCCACCTAAAGTCATTAAGAGCCAGTTACAAAAGCCTAAAGCACTGCATACACTCTATAGGTGAAATAGATTTTGACCTGTATTATTGTAGTATTTTCAAAATATTAATGCCATTATTTTTCTCTTGGGTTTTGTATTTTAATAAGCATTCTAGATGATTTCTGGGCATGTGATAGTTTTAAAACCCCTATGTAATAACTACAGTGGTTCAGTGACTATCAGCTAAAAAGATACATGGAAAACTAGGATCTGTTTTCTTTAAATGATCATTCATTTTTTAATATCACAGAAATGAAAATATATATAAAGAATTCAACTCTCTGTGATCTACACTAATTTTATCATGTTCTTTCAGACTAGAATATAAATATTAACAGACAATATGCCTTCACATCTAATAATAACTTGTTCTTCATTCCCAAAATGCTCTGTAGAGCAATTTAATATGTACTATATTAAATTCACAGAGCAGAATATATATATATATATATATATATATATATATATATATATATATATATTTGTGATGAGTAATTTATCCAGATTTTCCTCTGTAAGTATGTATTATTTATAAAAAAAATTACTGTCACAGTTATGTTATTCATTTTTAGAATTTCATTAAGTAAATAGGCTATAAATGACTTGAGATCAACACCAATATACATATAAAATAAGATTAAATCCTTGATTTTTACCATCTTTTACAACTGAAGTTTGTCTCTCTGTACTGTAGTATACTGTAAATCAGTACTAAATATAAACAATGGAGTTAAATCATACCTAACATTCCAACATAGTAGTGAATTTATGTTGACCTCAAGAGCATCTCATAAGAGCATTCCAACCATTTAAAATCATTAAGGACCAGCTAAAATTGTTAAAAGAAAATAACTGTAAATTATATATATATATATATATATATATATATATATATATATATATATATTCTTTCAGTGATATAAATTTATTCATGTTTCTTGAAATCAATGTAGTACCATACATATTCTTCAGAATAATTCATTATTTGAGGATATGGAGTTAATTTAATTTTTCACAATTAGCAATTGATAAATGTGACTTACAAAATGAATTCCTCACAGAAACGAACTCTTAAGCAGGGGACATGGGAAACTCTAACATGGTCAAATAATGATAGTATTAGGTAATTAAAGTGTATATTTTAGGACTCAACATTTTTTCATTAGTCAAATTACCTTCACCCAAGTTTCTCATTTCTAAATTTGGAACCTGCTAGAATTTTTGTTTTGTTTTGTTTTTTTCAAGGTAGAGTCTCACTCTAGTTCAGACTGACCAGGAATTCACTATGTAGCCTCAGGGTAGCCTAGAACTCTGGGTGATCCTCCTACCTCTGCCTCCCAAATCCTGCAATTAAAGGCATGCACCACCACACCCAGCTTACTGCATTATTTATAATTGCCCAAAACATCTTACATGTTGGGCTTCTGGAGAAATAATTAATGGATACATAGTGCTTTGGAAATTTAATGTGTTTTAGGTACTAAAAAAAATCCTCCTCTCCTGCCTCTCTCTCCCACAGACCCTAGTGCTCCCTGCCTTTCTCCTCCCACAGGCCACTGTGCTCACTGCCTTTCTCCTCCCACAGACTTCTGTGCTCCCTGCTTTCCACCCACAGACTCCAGCACTCCTGTCTTTCTCCTCCCACAGACCCCGGTGCTCCTGCCACCTTTCTCCTCCCATGGATCCCAGTAATCCCTGCCTTTCTCATCCCATAGACCCCAGTGCTCATGCCTTTTTCTTCCCACAGACCCCAGGGCTCCAGTCTTTCACCTTCCACAGACCCCTGTGCTCCCGCTTTCTCCTCCCACCGACCCCAGTACTCCTGCCTTCCTCCTTCCACAGCTTTCTTCCCAGGCTACCCACCAGCTGCTGAAGCTTCTGTACCCTTGTCCAGACCAGGAACTCTCACCATGGATGGACAGTTCCGGCCTACACAGAGACATAGAACTAGACAGGGACAAGAAAAGAAAGCAGGCAAGGCTCAGCTCCTCCACCCTCGTCTGTACATACCTAAGAAAGCTGCTGAGACATGCTGTCTGTCTGAGAGGGAGGAAGCTAGTCCATATAGTATGGGGGAAGGTGATCCCTGTGGGCTCTGTAGCTGCCCCCTAAAGGGGAAGTGTGTAAACCAGCCCAGTGAGCTACAGGCTGGTGAGAAGCACTGGCCTTTTTGGGTCTGGAGCTCCAGGGAACACAAATGGGAATAGCACCTACAGTTTCCCTGGTGGGGAGGAAGTCTGCACCATGGGACACAGCAGGAGAATTCATATTCAGGGAGCTCCAAACTCATGAAGACGGAGAAGAGTGATGGGTATATAAAGGCCTGGAACTCCAGGGAACACAAAAGGGAACAGCATCTGCAGTTCCCCTGGGGGAGGAGGTAAGTGTGGCAGTTTACAGCCTAAACATTTAGGAGCAGGGCATTCTAGTCTGGTGAATGGCATAACCTGCCTGGGGACAGAATGCCTCAGACAAGAGAGATACTGGTTGAGCTTAAACCAAGTGGTGTAACATTGTTCCAGAAAGAACATATTAAACAACACCCCCAAAGGACCTCATTCCATTTCCAACTTGAGAGCAAAAACTCCCTCACAGGCACTTGTCAGAGAGATAATAGGGAGATCATGAAACCCACCCTGCTGGGATACAAAGGGGGGAGAGGAGCAAGTAGGCCAGCTCTGAATACCCCCGAAACCAAGTAGAAGCATACAACAGTGACTATACTTAGAGAAGCTCTCAGACCCCATACTAAATTGTATACCATATACTAATTCAAAACAGCTGGCCCACCCATAACCTCTGCAACTAACACATATGTGGTTATAATTCTAGCCCAAATACAAATAGTACATAGAACAGAACCAGCCCAGCATACACATAAAAATCTTGTAGTGGCCCCCTCAGTAAGAAAACTAGACCCATTTCTAGAAATGGGCAGAAGCCAACATAAACAAACACAGAAATACAGGCTGAGACTTCCAAACCTAGGACACCTAGTCCCACAATGGAAGAGACCAATGAGATCACAGGGGAAATAAAACCACAACCCCCAAATGAGAATAAAATAACCCCTGGTCATAACTGCAATGAGACCATGACCAGGATGATGGCTGAAATGGAAGCTGTCAAAAAAGATGTGAATGAGATGAAACTCAAAAATGCAAACATAGATTAAGGCTGAACCTAATGGAGAAAAACTTGACTGTTGTCAAAAGCATAGTAACTGAATTAAAGGTGAACCAACTATGGGAGGAGCTAGACAATCAGCTGATTAAGTTTTAAGAGGACTTAACAAAGCTCATGAATGACTTTCAGGAGACATGAGCAAAATCAAAAGTAGACTGGAACTTGTAACTCACAAGAAAAATGGAGATCATGAATGAAAATATAACAGAAGCCAAAAATCAAACAGAAGTTTTTAAAGTTTCCTTTGAAGCCCTCAGTCCCAGAGTGATAACCTGGAGGACAGATCCTCAGACCTTGAAGACAAGAGAGAAGAAAATACTAGTGTCTCCATAGGCTTCAATAAATTCAAAAAATCATGTGAACAAAATATGAGGGATCTTTGGGATATCATAAAGAGAACAAATCTCAGGGTAATGGGCATTTCAGAGGGAGAAGACACTCAGGCCAAAAGCATAGAAAATATTTTCAACAAAATTATACAAGAAAATTATCCCTATCTTACAAGAGAAAGACTAGTCCAGATATGAGGAGCCCACAGAACTCCAAAGAGAGAAGACCAAAGAAGGAACTCTCCAAGTCATATCTTGGTTAAAATGCTTAACATAGAAAGTAAGTAGAGAGTACTGAAGGCAGCAAGAGAGAAACGGTGCATCACTTATAAAGGAAAACCCATCAGACTTACATCAGACTTCTTAGTAGAAACCATGAAGGCCAGAAGGATATCAAACAGTTCTCTTGTAGGCCTAATGAACAATGTATTCGAACCTAGACTACTGTACCCAGCAAAGCTATCCTTCATAATAGAAGGACAATTGAAAGTGTTCCATGAAAAAAGGCAGCTCTATGATTATATGAATGCAAAGCCAAACTTACAGAGAATGCTATGAGAGATAACCCACACAGAAGAGACAAGCAACCTACTTCAGGAATCTAATAAAGAACAAGCATGTTAATCATAATTGTTGGGCCAATAATAACACATGAGGCATCAATCCCCATAACCTTTCAACATGGCAGGGCTTAAGGCAAACTTCACAGTTATAACTCTGAATGTAAATGGACTTAAATTCCCTATAAAACACATAGATTATCAGGGTGGATCAGAAAAATGGACCTTTACATCTACTGCCTTCAAAATCAATTTAAAAGGACAATGAAGGTCAATTCTTATTCATCAAGGGAATACTCTAGCAAGAGGATATCACAATCATAAATATGTATTCACCAATTCAGTTGCACCACAGTTTGTAAAGCAAAATTTACTCAAAAACAAAACAGAAATAGATTTTAATTCCATTATAGGTGGAGACTTTACTACACCACTATTATTTCTAGAAAGAGCATCCCAACAGAAGGTCAGCAGGGTTATAATGGAACTTACCAATACCATAGACCAACTACATCTGACAGATTTTACAGAACATTTCATCCTAAGGACACAGAATATACATTCTTCTCAGGAGCCCATGGAACCTTCTCCAATATAGAGCACATATTAGGTCATAAAACATCCTTCAACAAATTCAGGAAGATTAGATGTAGGCCCCTGCATCAGATCAGACCACAATGCATTAAAGTTAGAAATTAACAAGGAGAGGGGCAGCAGAAGGTATACCAACTACTGGCATATGAGCAATACACTCTCTTTTTTTTAAAATACATTTTATTTAATCAGTTAATGAGAGAGGGAGAGGAGAGAGAGAGAGAGAGAGAGAGAGAGAGAGAGAGAGAGAGAGAGAGAGAGAATAGGTGCACCAGGGCCTCTAGCCACTGCAAATGAACTCCAGACACATGAGCCCTCTTGTGTATCTGGATTTATATGGGAACTGGGGAATTGAACTGTGGTCCTTCTGCATTGCAGACAAATGCCTTAACCACTAAGCCATCTCTTCAGCCCGAACAATACACTCTTAAGCAATGAATGGGTCATTCAAGAAATCAAAAAGGAAATTGAAAATTTTCTGGATGTAAATGATAATGAAAATACAACATATCGAAACCTATGGGACACTATGAAGGCAGGCCTAAGGGTGAAATTCATAGTGCTAAATGCCTTCATAACAGAGAAAGAGAGATCTCATATTAATCACTTAATCACCCAAGTAAGAAAAATTGGAAAAAATAGAACAATCCAGCCCTAGGAGCTCATGGCAAAAAGAAATAATTAGAATCAGAGCTGAGATTAATGAATTAGAAATGAATAAATCAATTAAAAATAGATAAAGAGTTGGTTCTTTGAAAAAATAAGATTGACAAACCCTTGGCCAATCTAATTAAACTAAAAAGAGAGAAGGCCCAAATCAACAAATTTATAAATGACCTCTATTCCACAAAATTAGAGAACCTGGAAGAAATAAATGAAATCCTGGACACCTATCACCTACCAAAGCTTAACCCAGAGCAGATAAAGCTCCTAAATAAACCTATCACATCCATGGATAATGAAAATGTAATCAAGAACCTCTCCAAAAGGAAAAGTCCATGACCAGATGGATTCTCAGCTGAATTCTACCAAACCTTCATCATAGAACTGAAAGCACTCCTTCTGAAGCTTTTTTTGAGGCATAAAAAAAGAAGGGAGGCTTTCAAACTCCTTCTATGAAATTAGCATCACCCTAGTCCCCAAACAAGACAAAGACACAGCAAGAAAGGAAAACTATAGACCTATATCCCTGATGAACTTAAATGCAAAAATCCTGAACAAAGTCTTGCAAATTGGATACAGCAACACATCAAATATATTATCCACCCAGACCAAGTTGGCTTCATTCCAGGAATGCAGGGATGGTTCAAAATATGGAAGTCGATTAATGTAATCCACTCAACCACAGAAATCACATCATCATCTCAATTGACACAGAGAAGGCTTTTGACAAAATCTAACACCACTTCATGTTCAAAATGATGGAAAGGCTGGGCATAGATGGCTTATACCTCATCATAATAAAAGCAGTATACAAAACTACTAAAGCCCAAATCATAATCAATGGGGAAAGACTCAAGGAGTTCCCACTTGAATCAGAAACAAGACAGGGGTGTCCACTCTCACCACTACTCTTCAACATAGTGCTCAAACTTCTAGCCAAAGCAAAAAGATAGGAGAAAAGCATAAAAGGGATTCATTGTGGAAAGTAAGAAATAAAATTATCCCTCTTTGCAGATGATATGATCCTATACATAACAGACCTGAAGAAAAGTATCAGTAAATTCCTGAAGGCGATAAACTCCTCAGCAAAGTGGCAGGATACAAAATTAACACACAAAAATCAGTAGCCTTCCTGTATGCAGATGATATGCATACAGAAAAAGACATAAGGGAGACTGTCCCGTTTTCAATAGCCTCAAAAAAATCAAATATCTCAGAATATCACTAACCAAGGATGTGAAAGACTTGTATAATGAAAACATTAAAACAGTCTAAAAGGAAATAGAGGAGAATGTAAAAAAAAATGGAAGGATATTCCATGCTCCTGGATAGGGAGAATTAATATAGTAAAAATGGCAATCCTTCCAAAAGCAATTTACTGATTCAGTGCCATGCTGATTAAAAACCTCAGCCTCTTTCTTCACAGACATAGAAAAAATAATCTCAAAATTTATCTGGATGGTTAAAAGGCCTTAGGTAGCCAAAGTTATCCTAAGTAAAAAAACTTAGGAGATATCACCATGCCTGATCTAAGGACATACTACAAGGCCATAGTAACAAAAACATCATGGTACTGGCATAAAAACAGACAGATAGACCAATGGAACAGAATTGAAGACCTTGCTCTTAGCTTAAGTACATATAGTTACTTGATCTTTGACAAAGGATCCAACAATGTTTGCTGGCATAAAAACAGCATCTTCAACAAGTGGTATTGGACAAATTTGGTGAATACTTGTAAAAAAAATGAAAATAGACCCTCTCCTTTCACCATGCACAAAAATAGATGCCAAATGGATCAGGGACCTCAACATAAGACCTGAAACCTTGACAACCCTAGAAAAAAGTAGGAGGAACTCTCTATTTTTGGGACTCAGGTCATTCTAATGAGATAGGAGTGGGGAAAATCTTCCTGACCAAACCTCCAGTAGCCCAGGAAGCACAACAATCTCTTAACCAATGGGAACTCATCAAGCTTAAAAGCTTCTGTACAGACAAACATACCATACTCAGAGCCAATACACCACCTTCACACTGAGAGGTGATTTTTGCCAGGTATAATACAGACAGAGGTCTAATATCTACAACTTACAAATAAAAAATAAATAATAAAAAATCAAACAGTCCCCTCACAAAATGAGGCATTGATCTAAACAGAGAATTCACAGAGGAGGAAACACAAATGGCCAATTCTCACTTAAGAAAGTGCTCCTCATCCTTAATCATCATGGAAATACAAATCAAAACTACAAGGAGATACCCTCTTACTCCAGTCAGAATGGCAATTATCAAAAAATCCAACAATTATTGCTGGTGGGGATGCAGAGAAAAAGAAACCCTCATTCCCTGCTGGTGGGATTGCAAACTCATTCAACCATTGTGGAAAGCAGTGTGGAGGCTCCTGAAAAGATTGGACATAGAGCTACCAATGGACCCAGCTATCCCTCTACTAGGCATCTAACCTCAAGATGTCACACCTCAGCATTGAGACATTTGCTCACCATGTTTATTGCAGCTCAATTCATAATAGCCAAGAATTGGAATCAACCCAAATGCCCATCCCTAGATGAATGGATAACAAAGCTGTGGTACATTTACACGACAGTATTTTACTCAGTGGAAAGGAAAAATGACTTAATGAAATTTAAAGAAAAGTTGACAGACTTGGAGCTAATCCTATTTAGTGAATTCAAACAAAAACAGAGAGCCAAATGCCATATATTCTTCCTCATATGCAGTTCCTAACCAGGTTAAGATTGAACTCTAAGCAAACCTGACAGGTGAAATGAAAGACTATAAAAGGGGTGGAAGAAATGGATGGGGAGGGAGGGAAGGGTGGGTTGGCTTATACAATAAGATAAACTAATAATGGATCGATCGTCATCATAAAATCCTTACTTCCATACCATAAACTCTCGAGGAAGAAGTGGGTATTGCCTAGTAAGAGGGGCTGTAAATGGAATGAGAGGTAACTTTACCCCATAAAAAAATTGATCAGACCTGGAACTCCTTGTCCCAGTCATTAGTTCCTTTCCACACTGAGCTGTTGATCAAAGAGACCCAAAAGGCCCCTAAAACAAGACAGGATTCTGTCAAAGCACTTGAATAGCCATCCCAGGCCAAAAGGTAAGATCCTATTGCTGAAGAAACCACAGAAAGTCATCGCACAACACCAAGAGTCCCTGCAAGATGCAGAATGGTGACCAGCCCCCAGATGCTAGCATATGCAGTGCTGGAAGATGCTACATAAGTGTACAGGGGAAATTGGTCAATATTTGGAATAAGCAAAGACCACTGATACACAATGCAGACTGTTGCCATGAAAAGGCTGAACACACTGCCTCCTGGGAGAGATCAGGAAGCCAAGAAGTGATCACTTGGGCAATAGAGGTGCCATTATGGGGAGGGGTTAGTCAACAGCTTTCAAATTGACCAAGAAATCCACTCGGTGTAAAGGAGCCTTTAACTGGAATTGGGACTCAGGGCAAAATCCTATGGGAACCAAAAACTTGGGCTCAAAGGAGAAACTCCCATTACTAGAGAACAGCAGAGAGGCTAACACCAATAAAATCTCGCCAAATTAGAAATGTGTGTCTCATTTAACCCATACTGACCTCACTTTCAATGGAGATCCTGTTTGTATTTTTTAGAAGGCAGTGAGAGAACCAAGGTCATTTCAACTCCACCAACAAGGTACAGGCAGAGGGCTGATATCCTGGCAAGAGATGAACCACCCTAGGCTTATCTGGTAGGTCCCAAATGAAACCCTTGAGAGAGTGACATGATAAGCAAGAAATCTATCAGCACAGCTAATCAGTCAACCCAGGATTAGTCAGTGTGACAGACAAACAATTTCCAACACAACCTAAAGCAGAAGTACAGAGGCCTTTAAGATCTCAACAATAAAGCAGTCTTAAAACTCACCCCCATGACTCAGGGAACTGCGTAGAAGAGGGGGCAGAAAGAGAGTAAGAGCCATGGTGGGGGAGAATATACAAGCACATTTCCCCCCTCAGCGACAACACACAAAGAGCTGGGGGAACCTGGCTGCATCCTGTGCTATCCATAACTCCCTACCCCATGGATTGATCCAATATGCCCACTAGGGAGGATACCCAGTGGATTGGGGACAGGGAGGAGGGAGTCGGGGATACCAACATAATCTTTGCTAATATGATGTGTCTAATTTTGGACAATAAAGATATCAATTTTTTAAAGTCCTTAATTATTCAACAAAATGACCTAATCACTGTATTGGATTAATTTTTTTTGTTTTCCTTTATCACATAGTATTTTTGCAGCCCATAGTTCATTTAACATTAATTGAACCTTTCTTCATAAATAACCCATTTTAGTCTACCTTTATCATTAATATTTGAAGGAAAACTCTTCTGTCTTTATTAGATTCCATGACAAGGTTTTAAAAATGTTTGATAGCAACTGATAATAATATGGAAAAGTAAACATTGTCTTTGCCATTTTAACAATATAAGATATCATGGGTGATTTGTTTGCTTATACACTAATTTTCCTTAGCACTATTAATGAATAAATAGTTGTCAGGTAGCCCAATTTGTGATGATTTTATTAGTACATCAGAACTGTACATGATTACTATTGGTTTGCCATTGTATTTTAATCTCTCTGAACTTCAGTTTCTTATCTATAATATGAGAATTAGTGCTCTTATTTGATAAATTTGTATCGCAAAATTCAGTTTAGTTGAACTTGCAAAACTTTCCTCTGAAAAGCTATTTTAGAAAGACTAACATGGACTATTATTAACGTTTCATCTGAGTGGGCATGGTGGCTCATTATTGTAATCTCAGCATTTGGTAGGATGAAGCAGGAAGATCACTGAGAGTTAGATGACAGTCTGTGTTATAAAATGAGACACTGTTGTCATGGTTTGTTCCAGGTGTCCCCCACAAACAAATGAATGTGTTCTGATAGATCGATACTCAGCTGATGGCAATTCGGGAATTAGAACCTCAGTAGAGCTGTGTTGTTGGGGCGGGCTTATGGGGTTATAAGCCAGATTCCCCTTGCCAGAGTTTGGCACACCATCCTGCCGCTGTTTGCAGTGCTGTGGCAGAGGTGATGTCCAGCCCTCTACTCATGCCATCGTTTTCCCTGCCAGAATGGAGTCTCCCCTCCAGTCCGTAAGCCAAATAAACCCATTCCTCCACAAGCCACTTTTGTTTGGGTTCTTTCTGCGCAGCAACTAGAAAGCTGACTGCAACAACTGTCCTCCAAACATTTTTTCACCGATCTTCTCCCAGATATTTTCACTCATTTGACATTTTTGGAGATAGAATACATATTAAAATATTTTTATGTAGTATAATTAAACATATTCACTCATATGAACAAAATTCACACTAGCTACTTAGGGATTAACTTCAGAGTTCAGAACAGGAATATAAATGATAATTAATAAATGCATTCGTGAGTGAATAAAAGGACTTAACATAACTGTATTTAGCTATAAAGCCAGCCATAATGATAAATCTTCATGTTTGTAAGTGATATGAAGTAAATTCATATGACAAATACATTGAATCCTATCCTATACACACTGTAATTAAAACTGTAGCAAAATAAACCAGGATTATAAAATTAGTCCAATTTATAATCGCTCAAATATTTTATAATTTTCCCTCTCAGAAAAGCTAAGAGCATCTAACTCCTAGAATTAACTAAAAATAAGGAAATGACCACTGTTGATACTCTTGTATCTGAGCACAAAGTCCTTGTTTTGACAGATCAGGATGTATGAGTTCAAAGGATCAACAGCATGCCTACAAGTAGAAAATATCAAAACAATGAGAACTTTTAAAGAAAATGATTTTTGCAAAATTCCAAAGCTTGACTTAGAAAGGGTGCTAAGAATTGAAAGCATGACTTTGGAAAATTGGTTCATATTGCCTCATAATGTTTGACTTTCATTGACTCTAAGATGTTGTTATTTGGAAAGCACACTGTTACTTATGACTAGGTAAGAAAAACATAATGTCAATTATAATTTGGGGGCATTATACGTTTTATCAGCTTCAGAAATAAAAAGGGATAATTATTATGGAAAGAAAAGTGTAGAGTATGCAGGGCATCAATTATGGAGACTACATATTGCTCAGAAAGAGTATCATAACAAGAAAACACTAGATGATTCATGCATATTGAAAGCCAACTGAAAGTATTCTCAATGGCGAAAGCCAGAACGTATAACCAATTATATAAATAAAGTAGAACTGTATCACAGCCCAAACCATAAAATAAGCATCCCTGAAATTATATGGTTATATAGGACTGAATAAATAAATAAGGAAAGTAGAAAAACCTGCTAAGAAGGAAAATTTCAAATAATTTATGTAGATGCACTTTCTCATGGAAGTACATGGAGAATTTACGCAAATACCACACAGTGAAAGGGTGGGGAGTAACTTCTTAGGGGAGAAATCTGACAAACACTACCCCAGCCAGAGGATGATGATCAATATCATTAGTAAAAAGATACTTGATGTATTAGAGTGGTACTCTGAACCATTTTGTGGCCTTTGCCCTCGACATCCAGAATTTCAGTATAATCATGGGAAAAACTTTAGCAAATCTTAGCACAGGGGCATCTTGATTATATCTGATCCCTTCTCCTTCAGACCTTCAAAGTCATAAAATGTTAAGTCTAAGAAACTGTCCTAGAGTGTGAGAGACAAGGAGTCACAGTGACTAAATGTAACATGGTATTCTGGATGAGATAGCGGGAAAATGATGTTAAGTTAAAGGTAAGGAAATCTGAATGCCGAATGGAGTTAGTTAATAATACATCATTGTTAATTATTTTTTAAAATATATTTTATTTATTCATTTTCAAGCAGAGAGAGAGAGAGAGAGAGAGAGAGAGAGAGAGAGAGAGAGAGAGAACAGCAGGGCCACCACCTTGTGGGTCTGGTTTATGTGGGTACTGGGGAATTGAACCCAGGTCCTTAGGCACTGGAGGTAAGTGCCTTAACCGCTGAGCCATCTCTCCAGCCCCTCATTGTTAATTATTAACTGTAAAAAATGTAACATTTTAATGTAAGATGTTAATAATAGCCAAACTGGGTTTGGGGAATATAAGCATTCTCTTTCCTGTCTGATGTTTCTGTCACACTAAAACCATTTGAAAATGTTAAAAGGGGCTGAGGAGATGGCTTAGTGGATAAAAAACCTGCCTGCAAGTGTGAAGAGCAGAGTTTGGATGAGCAGCTTCCATGTCAATGCAGGGTGGACATGGCAGCTCGTAATCCCAGAGCTCAAGTGGGTAGTATAGAATCACTGGGCGAGCCTGATAGCAAGTTCTAGTTTCAAGTGAGAGACACTGCCTCAGAAAATGAGGTGGAGAGTGACAGAAGACACTCACCATCAACCTCTGGCCACCACAGACATGTGCACCTACACATGGACGCCTACGCACATGCACCCATACACACTTACACACATGCATACGACACACATATACACACGTGAAAACTTTAAATATATTTTATAAAAGGCATTAAGAAACCAGCAAGATGCAGTTCATAAAGCACCAATAGAGAATAACAGATACTAGCCTCCCATTCTCAATCTGAGGAAAACACTGGGAATCTGATATGGGCATTTACACATATGTGACAGACACTTAATGAGTTTGTCATGGATAACTAATGAATATGCAATTTTATATTGTGAACCTAAATAAAAGAGATAGTCTTTACATTCATTATGCTACTTTGTTTTTCAAAGTGTCATGGTAAGAATTTAATTATGTCAAGCCCATGTGGATTGAGCCTTTTTGAAAAAGTGAAAAACCCCAAGTCAGGTGTGTTGATGTGCATCTGTGATCCCAAGAGTCAGGAGGTGGAGGCAGGAAGATCAGGCATTCAAGGTCATTTTTGGCTGTGAATAAAAAAAATCAAAACAAGAAAGGAAAAAGAAAGAGAGGTATGGAGGGAAGGGAGAGAAGGGGTAGAGGAAGAAGGGAGAGAGAGAGAGAGAATACTATCATAGCACAAGAATCTGAAAATCCTATTTGTGATTTGTGTTAGTTTTCTATGGCTATCATAACAAATTACCTCATCTCATACTGGATAGCTTAAACAACAGAAATTTATGTTCTGGATGTCTGGAGGCTGGAATCCAAAATCAGTGGGCATCTTTTTATGACCACCTTCTGTGTTATAGCTGGTCACTCTAATTTTCCTGTAATATAAGGATTTCAGTCATATTTCCTTAGAGTCCTCATGAGTGACCTCATTTTAATCTTATTAAATAACCCATCTCCAAATATAGTCACATGCTGAGGTACTGAGAGTCAGGATGTCACCATATGAAGTGTGGAACAACAATTCAGCTGATAACATCTAAACTGTTTTCCCTGTGCCTTTATGCCACCCTAATCTAGGTCTTCATTACTCAAGCTTGGTGCTTATTTCTTCATAGTATCATCATGGTCATTAGCCAGGTTGGATTCATGCAAAACTGTTTTATAATTTTTGCTTTATAAATTATAGACAACATTTTATTTCAAAATGTGATTAGTACTCTATTAGTATAGCGGGTTTCAATCAGATAAACCTAGATTTATATACCTTTTCTACTACTATTTGACTATGCTACTTTCCTTCCATGATTTTAAGGGCACATTACGTGAAATTAGAAATACACTTAGGTTAAGCCTTAGTGTCATTGGCATCACTTTATTTAGAAAGAATAACATTACACCAATTCTATCTGTTTCCAAAGTACAGTAACTATAGGAAGAGTAAAGTGTGATTTTGGTTTTTTAAGAATTTGGAAGTAAAATAAATGATTTCCTTTTGAGAGTGAAACTTCAAAACCATCACATAGCAGATAAAAAGAAATCTCTTCTAGCAGCAGGAGTTGACGTCATAAGACTGGAGCTATTAATACAGCTAATGGAAGGATGTGTCATTCTGAGGTAGGGGGTTAGACAACCCCTGGGAACTGAGGAAAAGAAGCCACAGAGACAAATGTTAATAGAGCCCATCTGGGCACTTTAAGGAAACGGGATTTAAGTCAGTAGAATGTTTAAATCTTAAATTCCTCCTCCTAAACTCTCAACTGTGGGATTAATACTTCAGCCTGAGTCTTAGACCAGAAAGTATTCACAAATTTCAATGTGCTCGTTATGCTTGAGGGCCAATTTTACCTGTCTGCAGCGTGACTTAGATGTGCCCATGAGACTGTATGGGCTTAGTGTCCTTACTTGGGCATTCAGTAACCTGTCATTTTTGTCCCATTTATTTTATTTATTTATTTATTTATTTATTTATTTATTTATTTATTTATTTATTTATTTGTGTGTGTGTGTGTGTATTTCAGTGCTTCCTTATGCTGCAAATGAATGGCAGACACATGTACCACTTTGGGTCCAGCTTTATGTGTGTGGATGGGAAATCACACCCAGACTGGCTGCCTTTACAAGCAAGTGTCTTTCAATACTGATTCCATTACCCAGCCACAGTGTTTAGTGTTGTTCATACTGTAAGTAAATAAACATTTATGAACTTAGTTAATGTGACTGAACTATGGATCTATGAATTAAATTTCAGAAAAACACTGAGTTTTTTAGAACAAGTACATCACAAAAAATTTGGGATATGCTATAAATAAAAAGTACGGACTACTTGATATGTAGATTTTTTAACTGCCCATTTTGTATGATATATGGCAACTCTAAAGAAATCTTTTTTGCCAAATTTCTAGTTATAAAATGCATATATATCACAAATTCTGGCAAATAAATAGTATAATTTATAGAATATTCTAACTTTTTATGAAGAAGTTATAGTAAGTGAAAGGTAAATACCCTTACTGATACTGATGCCCATTAACTAAAGAGAAGTATAATACACTCGTATTCTTGACTCCTCATGCTGAAAATTTTAAATGTGGGCTATTGAGCCTTCTGTTCAAGTAAGACTGTACTACTATGTTGCTCATGGAATCTGCGCAAGGATATTTTTTCAAAGGTCAAAAATGTTCTCTTCTACTATAAACCTGGCTGATCATAATATAGCCTAATTTTTAAAACATCAGTTTTTTTTTTACTTAATTGCTTTTTTAGAGAGGTCTCATGTAACACAGGCTGGCCTCAAACTTTCTATGTAACCTTAGACTTCTGATCTTCCTGTCTCTACCTCACAAGTGCTGGGATTACAGGTTTATACAATAAAATAAGATTATAAATTTTATGAGATGTCAGAACATTCTTGAGGAAATTGTGGTGGTTTGAATCAGATGTCCCCCATAAAAGAATCCCTTTTCTGCTGTTTTCAACCTGCTGTGGCAGAAGTGATGGCCAGCCTCTGTTCTACCATCTTTCCATGCCATCATAAAGCTTATTTGGCATATTGTTATCCAGTCAATAAGTTTCTCCACATAATTTTTACCAAGTTAATCAATACATTTGTCTTTTTGCTTTTTGTAGCTGCTACTTTAATGTTGGGACAAACTCAACTTATGAGAGGAAAGGCTTCATTTCAGGCTTGCAGAATCCAGTGGAAATACCATCAATAACAGAAGATGCTGGTTCTCTTCTGTAGATTATACCAGAGGGACACCATCAAACAGCCAGCAAACAGAAACAGCCAGAGCCCCACCTGCTCTGAAGACACATTAGACCTGGACTTAAGATCCACCACTAGTGACGTCTCTTCCAGCAGGCTGCTGGAAACAAGTAGGAAGCTTCAACTTAATCAAAAAATTCCAGGCTACAGGAGGCATGCATTCACAATTGAAGCACTACAGTATTTTTCTTCTCTAAAGTTATGCAATGATTAAGATGTGGTCCAATCTTAGCTGGAAGAAAGCTATTAAAAATGGGTCAAATGGAAGAAAAATATGTCATTTTAAAGAAACGGTCTGTATACCTCCTGACTTGGACATATAAAACCACGTAGAAATCACCAATGGAAATGTATTGGTTAAGTGAGAGTTGAGGGAGTATCTTTTCCTGCCTCTCATTTTGCTATCTCTTTGATCTATAGCAATAAGATAATGACAATATTGAACAAGAAAATGGGGGCTGTAGATACAGCTCAGTAGGCTGCACAAGCATGATGTCCTGAATTTAGACCCCCACAACCCACATAAAAGTCAGAAACAGTAGTGTACATCTGTAATCCCAGTATAGCTACAGCAAGAAGGGAGGTGAAGACAGAAGAATCTATGGAAGCTTGTGGGCAAGTTGACCTAGTGTATACAGTGATGAACAAGAAATATCCTGCTTCAAACAAAGTAGAAGACAAAGAAATACACCTGAGGTTGTCTTCTGACCTCTACATACATCATGCACCTACATTCATACACATGAACACACACAGACCAAAATAATAATTAATAATAATAATAATAATAATTACATAAAATAAAGGAAAATGGCCAAAAAGCTATTCATGGATTGTGTACTATGAGTTTTCACTCCACACTCTACATTCATGTTTGTATCTACTTTAATATGATACCAATAAACTCAGAGGAAAAGTAACACATAAAACAAATTTCCACTTATGGAAATTATATATAAAAGTTCTGGCCTTTTCCAACCTACTTGAAAGAGGCAATTAAAATAAGCTTTCTTTCCCTTACTTAATTTCAACACATAAGATAAAATGGTAATTTAAATTATGTTTCTTTTGGAGTGATTTGCTTGGCAAAGCCAAAGTCTGTGCCTTCTTTAGGAAATAATTACCCTACACCAACCACTTACTTGGCTTTTTTCACAAGATGCTTTACAATTAAAACACAGCAAGCCGACCTACTTTCTTGAGGGTGTTCAGGAATAGGAATGAACTGGTTTGTCTTTAGTTTTCAGTGTCCAGACAGAAGGGTACTATTAATAGAATCTGGAAAGAAATTCTGGGACTGCAAGAGCCTGGAGCTTATGAGTAGGATAAAGCAAATAGCTTGCTGATTTTGACCTTAATGATTGAACAGGGACATGCAGCCCTCACAAAAGATCTAATGAATTTCCCTAGGCCTTAGTCATTAACCAACTCAGCAAGTGATATGCCATTTAAGGCAGGATTAGGTTCTGATCACTGATTCAGTCCTTGAATGTGGAAGTGGAAGGCTGAGCTACCTGAGCCTGGCAGCAAACTGCACCCAAGACCACTTCATAGTAGGTTATTGTGTTTAAGGTGGTGGAGATCAAGGTAACTCTGAAGTGGAGTGTGTTTGGTGTGTGAGGCAGGGAACAGGATGTCTTGGAAGCTGAGGTCAGTGCACTGATAGAGCAGAATTCTCTGGGCCCAGCAGGGGTGACATCCAGGAGAAGCTGGTGTCACCAATGGTTCTAAACCTTTCAAAGACTTTCTGAGCCCAGTGTTACCCACGTGGATCAGCTATCTATTGTGGTTTGGAAGGACACTTTTCATCTTTACCACAATCTGTATGATCATTGGTTTTCCTTCTTTACTACTAGCAGATTTGAAGAAAGAAGCTGACATGAACATTTCTTAGGGATTTTGGTGTCAATCCCAGGTTTCTGTAGACCAGCGTGTTTGCAAACTTGTGCAAAAAACAGCTCGTGCTATATTATAATGGAATGTATGATTGATGTGCCTACGGAGATGGCTTAATGGATAAAATGCTTGCTGCACAAGTTCCCAAATCCCATGACAAAAAGCAGAAACCAAGGTAGGCTTCTGGAATCCCAGCATGCAGACTAGCAAGATGGGAGGCAGATATAGGAGAATTTTTCAGAAGTTTGTAGACCAGCTAGTTTGGTGAGCACAGTAAGAATAATAATAAGGACAAAAGACCCTGCCTCAAACCAGATGGAAGATGAGGGTCAATACCTAAAAGTTGTTTTTTAACTTCCACACATGTACTCACACATGAACACACACACATGATACACGTGTCTATACACAAAAAAAATACTTAAAAAGAAAATATGACTGATGAAATCAAGTGTCATGCCTGAATTTTATTTAGTTTTGCATATGTATTTTTGCATGTAGTGTGCATTCATGTGTATATGCATATTTGTATGTGTTGTGGTGCGCACATGTGGGAAGGTGTTTGTGTACATGTATGTATGTGTACGTTGCAGTCAGAGGAAGAAATCAATTGTCTTCTTCAATTACTCTTCACCGTATTTTTAATTCAGGTTCTTTCATTGAGTGTCAAGCTCACTGATTCACTTAGACTAGCTAGCCAGCAAGTCCCACGGAGCTACCTCTCTCTGCCTCCCTAGCAGTGGAATTACAGTGTTACCTCACCCAGCTTTTATATGAGTACCAGGGATCCAAACTCAGTTCTCAGGTTTGCATGACAATCACTTTAATAATGATTGAATCATTTCCTCAGTCCCTGAATTTATTTTTAAATAATTACCAATAAGTATTCCAACATCAGGGTAGATGTATGACTGTTAACCAAAGGCAATTTTGTCACCCAGGGGACATTTAAACCTTCTTAGAAACTTTTTCCTTTTCACATCTATGGGTGCTGCTGCTAAATGTCCTGTGGTTTGCTGGACAGGTCCTCACAAAAGAGAATGTCCACCTCAAAATGCAATAATATTGTATGATGGGGACTCTGGATTGGATAGTGTTGTTGCCTTCAAACTGTTCTGGTCTAGTTGGGGACACATGTAAGGAATTTGAGAAAGTTTCAAGATAGAGAAATGATGCCTAGATTAGGAAATTGGCACATATGCTGCAGGGTGTGAGGGAAGAGCCCATCAGGTTGTCAGAGGCCGTGTGGGAAAGGAGTCATGAAGGGGCAAGGCTTCATTTGGGCATTAATGATTACATAAGCAGAGAGGAGCCTTTGCTGGAGGAAATAGCACATCAAACCTGGGGAGTGCTCAAACTTGCAGCATGATGGCATTTGCCTAGGTCCTCATCACAGAGGATGGGCAGGACTCAGGGAGTTTCTGTCCTTTCCATATCTATGGAAGTATCCTTGATGGTGAGACTTGTAGAGAGAGCCCTGAAGGAACACTGAGATAAAGTTCCCATTGCACGGTGGCATCATGAGTGTTGTATGGTGACTGTGTCTAGGGCTCTGAAAGGCTTTACTCTATATGAGCAACAAGCTGCCAGTGGATTCTTGTCTAGCCAGTTTGTGCCTATGTAATTAAATACCATAGACTGTGGTCTTCTAGGTGAGGCTCCATAGACAGCATCATTCATACTCCCTTCACAAAGCAGAAAGGGTGAGTAGGACCTCTGGGGGTCTCTTTTCTAATGGGACTAAGGCTAAGTCTGGATATGAAGTCTATATGTTCATGACTCAAGCACCCAAGGGTCCCATCTGCAATTACTGTCACTTTGAAATTAAGTTTCAACATGGGAATTTTAAGGGGTGGGGAATAAACAAACTATGGAAATTCAGAATCTTATTAATAAATATGTACCTCTAACTTCTCATTCTTATGACATATTTTATAGTTAAGGATATGAGTGTGTATCTCACTTATGTGGACTAAGAATGACACATGTAAGATATCTCTTACTCGGTTTAGTAGCAAAAGTTGTGTGGCTCCCAATCATCGTAGCATTTCATTTGACCTTCAGATAGAAGACTTTCCTACTTCATAATTAGTACATGTGGACACAGTAAGGTAGGGATAAGATTAGCAAAGAAAGAAAGATGGTGGTGAAGGTGGAAGCAGTGATGGATGAGGTTACCCTTTTGCAGAAGGAACTCACCTCACTAGATAGTGGAAATAACATTTTCCAAGTTTTTGCTTGTTATACTAGAATGTATTTGCAGGTAGAAGGGTTTTATTTTAGCAATGTGATGAAAATGTTTTCCATAACTATATTGGACTACAGAACTAGGATTATGTATCTGGTAAGTAGTAGTAGTAGTAGATTATAGGTAGTGTAAGAGAGTCTGCTTGGTAATCTGCTACCAGGAAGTTAGTGATATGAATGC
The DNA here is from genome assembly GCA_004024765.1 of Zapus hudsonius. Lineage (NCBI taxonomy): Eukaryota > Metazoa > Chordata > Mammalia > Rodentia > Dipodidae > Zapus > Zapus hudsonius. The sequence continues at coordinate 32,475 of PVHP010015541.1, forward strand.
AGCTCACAAGAAGGAAAACCAGAGGATAAGTGTTTGCAGAGTGTAGGAGGGAGCAATGGAAGAGAGATTGGTAATTCTCATTTACCCGTGTTCAGGAAGGGGATGGTCTGATCCCAAGAACGCATTATTCATTCATTTTTTTTTTTTTTTGGTTTTTTCTAGGTAGGGTCTCACTCTAGTCCAGGCTGACCTGGAATTCACTCTGGAGTCTCAGGGTGGCCTCGAACTCACGGAGATCCTCCTACCTCTGCCTCCCAAGTGCTGGGATTAAAGGTGTGCTCCACCATGCCCAGCTATTATTCATTCTTAACTTCAATGAACAGTCCTATCCTCAGGGAGGTTATCCACTATTGCAGGTCTCATTCTCTCCTTATTTTTATGTTGTTTTATTTAGTGATCCTTTCTTTTCTTTTTTTTTTTTTGTTTTTTGTTTTTCAAGGTAGGGTCTCGCTCTAGCCCAAACTGACCTGGAATTCACTCTGTTGTCTCAGGCTGGCCTCGAACACACTTTGATCCTCCTACCTCTGTCTCTGGAGCCCTGGGATTAAAGGCTTGCCCCCACCATGCCTGGTTTAGTGATCCTTTGATGTTGATTTCAGTAGCAGTGCCTGGAAGTGCTTTGCATGGGAATGGGCCTTGGTTCTCATGCTGAGTAAGGACCACCTCCAGAAGGTTCCTCTTGTAAAATATTTTAAATCCCACAAACATTGTACCTGGGTGAGACCTGCTCAAGTAGAGTGCACAGTGATTTTTTTAAAATCAAATTTCTCCATAGAAATGGAAAACCAAAATGTAAACTAAAACCAAAGAGGCCCATTGGTTTGTTAACATTGTGCCCAAGGGTCTAAGCCTGAGCTGAGACTCAAAGCAAGTGTTCCTGTTTCATCTGTAGTAACATTCTACAAGAGTGAATGACAGGAAGATGAGCAGGTGAGAGGAGGAGAGCCAAGGACACGTCCCCCATTCTGCTCTATCTTCCTTGCTGCCACCCATCACCATCTCCCTATGGCTTTGTGATTTTGGTTTCCATGCAGAAGCATGATGACTTGACTCATTCCCTCCGTGGGGAGATGATGTCAGAGAAGAGGGGAGAGTAAAGCGGCATCTCAGAGGACTTTCTTAGCAGAGGGGAGACCTATGAGGAAGTGAAAGATTCAGAAAAGAGTGCCAGAGAGGACTGAGGTGGCAATGACTGTGACTTTTAAGCTGATCAGCAAAGTGGTTTTCTTGTACTCCATTTCCAACCTTGGACAGTTTGTCATATTGATGCTGATCTTCAAGCAGACACCGGTTCCACACAGCACACTACAGCCTGGACTCAAGCAGTCTTCTGTCTCAGCCTCCAGAGTAGCTGGGACCACAGGATTGCACCACCCAGACTGGTTTAAGCTTATTTTCTTCCTCTTTTTTTAGGTAACTGCACAACTTATGTTAGTATTGTTGGTACTTCTAGGATAAGGATGTAAAATTACTAGATAGAAAACTCGATTATTTTCTTGTAATGGTCCCAACGTAACAAAGAAATGTGTCAGGAGAAATTATATTTCTTAAATAATTTTGAAATCTGGACAACCAAATCATTTCGCAGTCTCATCACATGCACTCAATTCAGGTACGATAACATTTTCTGCCTTTGTTTATTTAGAGTATCAGATCCAATCATTGAGAAGGTGGCAAATATAAGACCCTTCCAGAATCATAGCTTCTGCCTCTTCTTTTTTAGTAGCTTATACTTACTTATTGCTAAATATACTGTATTAAGAAATTCTGAAAAAGGAAGTATTTAAAGAAATGTTTATATAAGAATTGTGGAAAAAATCAATCACACCAGATTATCCATACTAAATTATCAAAATAATTCAGTGGGATATTTTAAGAAAAATAAACATTAACCTTGAAATTTGCATGTACAAAAATGGACTGGAAAATTGAATTGTTAAAGTGGTGCAGTGACTGTTGTGCAATGATTAAAAACTTCTGGATAACAAATCCCAACCTGCAAAAGTTAACTATTCTTTCATGCTCTGTGAGCTAGTTATCAGATTACAAATTTACTTACTTGGTTTAAGAAAATCACATTTGTTGATGGCTATGTGTCTTAGGATATAAAACTTTGTCACCCCAGTTCAGCAGGGGTGATTTCTTTCATAGTGTTTGTTTTTCTTCTCAGAGGAGCAAGGGAATGTGTGCAATGGTAAAAATCTCAGCATATTTCTTCATGCATCACCACGTGTCTCTGAAGTTGCTTGCCTTCTGTTTTATGTACATTGTGTTCTGCCAATTTGGATTAATTTCCATTTCTTATGAACCCCTGTACAAGGGATTAAAAGATTTGCAACAATAACATGCATTATCCTACTATTTAAAAAAATCTTCCTTGATAAAAGAAAGAAAAATGCTCTGAAATTGTATGATGCAAATTTCCCCCACCCCAAATGTCTTCCTATATCAAGAATGAAAAGCAAAAGTCTGAAACTGCAAGTTAACACTTTCAGTTGCTCTTTATTAGTGTTTGTCGTCTAAATTTACTTGCAGTACTTAGACAGGTTTTTAATTAGAAAAGTGTGAAAACAAATGGAATCCTAAACAAATTTCTTATTTTGGAATAGTCTCGTGACTCTAGGCTGAAGATTTGCAATAATTTGCCTCAGTTTTGTAAAACTTTTTCTAATAGAAAAGAATTGGGAGCACAGGGATTCTAATTATTTCAATAATGTATATATGCTTCATATGGCATGGTAGGATTACCCACTGCTGCTTGGAAAGAGGCTCTCCTTGCTGTAAGATTTCAAACTTTATGCCAGGTAAATACTTTGTGAAACCCCAAGTTTCTGCATGTGTGGCCAGCAACAAGCAAATGGAAATACAGCATTAAGTTTCAAATTTTTAGAAAGATAGATTGGTTATATTCAGAAATCTTTTGAAAACAATGAGGATGTTTCAGATTATTAATATGATACAACAAAAGATAAGGAAATGTTTTTGTATTGCTCTTGGATAGAATCTCAAAATCGTTTGAAATTATAAGAGGTGCTCCCAGTAAGTAATCTGTTATTCAATTCTGAGAAATTTCTGTTATGGCTTGGTCTCCCTGGGACCAGTCAACTGAATTCTCTGGAACTTGTTCTAAAATAGTTTATAAGTATAGTAGAGAACACACAAATTACCTCAATGTTCTATAGGTTCCCCTTTTCAGTCACCTTTAAGTTGCTATGAGAAAACTCTCAGCCCTTTTAAAAATGTTATATTTATTTCTTTATTTGAGAGGGGGAAAAAAAGAAAGGAAGAGACTGAGAGCTAGAGAGTGGGTGTGCTAGGGCCTACAACCACTGCAGACGAACTCCAGATGCATGTGCCACCTTGTACATCTGTCTTTATGTGGGTACTGGGTAATTGACCCAGGTCCTTAGGCTTTGCAGACAAGGGCTAAAACTATTGAGACATCTCTCCAGTCTTCAACCCTTTTTGTTTAAAAAAAAACTTATTTATTGTGAATAATTAGATACATTGTATGATCAAGTCTTGTGATGGTACCCCCATTTCCCTCCTCCCTGTCCCCAAACCACAGGGGACCCTCCTCATTAGACTCCTGGACCAGTCCATGGGATAGGGGGTTATGAACTGTACAAGCAGTAGAAACTTTTTTTTACCATTGTGTGTTGTTCAGAGGGATGATGTCTCTGGATATTCTCTCCCACTGTGTCTCTTAAAGTCTTGCTGCCCCCTCTTCTGCAAAATTCTCTGAGTCATGGTGGGTGAGTTTTAAGTCTGCTTTACTATTGAGATCTTAAGAGTCTGCTTTCCTGCTTAGGGCTATGTTGGGTATCCTTAGTATCTGTCTCCATTACCCTTTCATAGGTTATCTGACTTGTTGTAGAGGTAGTCCTCATGCTCATCTGACCACTTCCTCAAAGGTTTTGTTTGGGCCCTAGATGATGAGTTAGGAGTGGTTAGTCTCCTCTCTGGGTGTTAACTATCACCTCAGGTCCTGTTGGTGGAAGTGGGTTGTTCATAGTTTTTGCTGCCTTCTGAAAAATACAACTAGTATGTCCAACAGAGAATGAGATCAGGATTGGTTAAAAGAGACAAACTTTGTGAATTTGTAAAGATTCTAATGGGTGATGCTACTCTGTAGACCTCTGGTTAGTGAGGATTTCCCTTTATAGTCTGGGATCTTGGTCTCCAAAAGAGTTTGCTTTGAATTACAGTTCCAGCTAAGGGTTCCTTGCCACTGAGCAGATCTCTTAGCCAATCATTAAGCTGTTGATTACCCTCCAAGGTTTAGCACAACTATTGCACAAAGAGTACTTCTTGACTTGCTGGTCTCTTTCATATAGCAATATGTTCAGCATTCTCGTGACATCATTTGGTATTTGTCATGGTTTAATCCAGGTGTCCCCCACAAACAAATGAATGTGTTCTGGGTAATTGATCCTCAGCTAATGGCAGTTTGGATTTTACAACCTCCATAGAGCTGTTTTTGGGGGCGGGCTTATGGGGTTATAAACCAGCTTCCCCTTGCCAGTGTTTGTCACACCTTCCTGCTGCTGTTTCCAGTGCTGTGGCAGAGGTGATGTCCACCCCTCTGCTCATGCCATCATTTTCCCAGCCAGGATCTAGTCTGCCCTCGAGTCCCTAAGCCAAATAAACCCATTCCTCTACAAGCCACTTTTGTTTGGGTTCTTCCTGCACAGCAACTACAAAGCTGACCGCAACAGTTTTGGTACCAGAATGTGGGTTCATCTGTTGCTGCTAGAACCCTGATCTTGTGGCTTTGGGCTTTTGGAAGTGATCTGCAGAAGGAATGTGGACAGATTGGAAAGCTTGTCCTAAGA